>APFE030253001.1:0-29776 GCA_000404065.3 Pinus taeda | reverse complement strand
AAATGGAACCAGCGCGGAAAAGCCGTGTCCTTCCGCGCTGGCAGCGCAACAACAACATTGGCCTCCGCCTGTCAGCGCGGTTATTTGACAAACAGGCGCGATGATTCATTTAACTTGGGCAAAGAGGGTTTTTTAGCCATTTTTGAGGAGCATGAGTATGGGTGAATGTGGTTTATAGCACAGTAGGGAGACTGACATGATGGCAGTGACATTTTACTGTGTAACACACATTATTTTCGAAACTGATCAAACGAAGACTATGAAAATGAAGGATCTAACTACTTTAACCTAATTTGACCTAAATACCGGAAATCATGATGGAAAGTGGTGGGTTGGCAGAAAATCATGTAATTCAACTACGAAAACCAAGCAAGAATGAATCCAAGCATGTAACCACAACTAGTACCAACTTTTGCATCTAGGAATCTAACACTAGCAATCGCATGAAGAAGCAAGAACAATGTTTTTATGGCAACAAGGACACCTTGATCTCAACTCATGGTCCCAAGGAGGTAGAGGTGAGATCAAGGGTTGCTTGATAGGCCTTTTCGAAGATCTTTTCTATTACAAACCTATTAAATCGACCTAAAACATGAAAAACTATTTCTATCATAAAAAATGGACTAAGTAACCAAGCAAGATTGTAATTTACTGGTAGAAACTATTCTATGAGTACAGCAAAAAAAAATAACAATACATAGAGGAGGTCCTGGTGCTTGGGTTGGGCCAAACCCAAAGATCTACAGGCTCCAAAGAAGAAGCTCAGAACTGAAGCAAAATGAAATTGATCTCCATTACTCAGAAATTAACCATGTCATAAAAATGTTTACAGAAAAAGCTCCAAGATGAGCTGAAAACAGAGCAGCATTAGAGTGCAAAATACAAATGTTCAAAAAGTAACCTATAAAGGTTGGAAGCATTCCTTCTTATACACTATAAGGAATTCGAATAGCCCTCCTTAACTCAAGGGGTTCGGCTGCTCAAACTGCCAGTAATCAGTCACTTTACACAAAACTGCTCGGATGCCCTTGGGAATCATTTTTGGTGGCCTGCTGAACTCCGAGTTGATGGTGGAGAATTCGAGAAAGGGGCCATTTAGTGTAGGAGACACCCTTCCTACGAACCCTCACCCTTGTTCTCTCATGTTTGGCTATCACCTGGCTCATAAATGCTTGGCCTTGGTCCAGAAGTTGTCCAAAAATATGCAATAACCACGTGTTAGCCTTCTTGGTCAAGTGACTATTCTCATTCGTTCAATTAACCTAAATATACTAAAAAAAATGCATAAACTATGAAAAATGGTGGATTGATGAAGAACAATTAGGCAAAATGAGCTCAATAAGTTACCCAGTTTTGGGGCTCATCATCACCCCGCTGCTAAATGGGTTGCTCATCCTCTGAGAAACTAATCCAACTCATCATCCTTGCTTGCTTTGACTGCCTCTCTCACATCCCAGGCTTCCGAGGTGATGTCTTCTTCCTTGTCATAAAATCCTGTTGTTCTTTCTACTTCCTCCCACTGCCTATGTCCCTCTTCTTATTTAACTCCTTCTAGCAGTCCTAAGGGCAAGGGAGGACTGTACTTTAGGCCAATCCAACTCGCCTGCAAATTATGCATTGACTGTTTATAGAGGGATACTCTTGCCAAGGCCTCCCTCATCCTTGTTGGGGACTGATATTCTCTTATCTTAAAACTGTGGGACAGTGTGTTCCACCTCATTGTGCAAGCATGAATGCAGTTATCCTGCAACAGTCTTTCCATGTCTTCAAAATGAGCAATGGCTTGAGCTTGTCATTCAATGTAATCTGGCAAAGCCTGAGGATTATTGGCCAGGTGCTGGTGGGCATATATTAAGGCTGAGGGATCCTCCGGCTCTACTTTGATCAGAAGTGGCTCACTTAGCTCCCTATTCATGAAATTTCGAATCTCTGCTCCTCTTTTCTCCTCATGATTTAACCAAGAGGCCATGACCATATGTTGCACATATCCCACTGCAGCGTTGGGGTCCCATAGGTTCATGTCAGGAAGGGCCAAGTTGTGTAAAAAGAATTATGATAATTTGGCCTTATCCTCTACTGAGCTACTGTCACACAAAGCCATGAATTGATGGTAATTTTGAAATAGAATGGTGCCCCTTTGGGCCAAGGTGTTAATCTAAAACTGCAACCATTGATCTTTAAGGTATAAGGCATATGACTTGGCAGGTTGCCAACATTGCAAAGCTTCTATTGCCCAGCTATCCATGCAAGCCAATTGGACTTCCTTTTCTTGGACCTGGTGTTTTAGAGTTTGTATTTCCCCTACTACCTGTAATTCTTTCTCTTGTAGCTATTTTGTTAGTGCTTCAACCTCAGCCTGCAGCCCATCCTATCTCTGTTGTTCATCAAGGGTTTATTTGTCTTCCGGAGGCCTTTCCTATTGTTGTTGTTCTCCCAAGATGGGGTGCCTATCTTCCCTCTGACTTCCCTGGAGCTGAAGTTGATGTTTCAGCTGCTCACTCTCTTCTTGTAGTTTGGCCCTTTGACTACTCTCCACATGCCTTACCATAGCCAATTCCTTTCTTGATTCCTTGAGTTTTTCTTCTAGGTGGCCTATGTTTTCCACTCCCTTGGATTTAGCAATCTTCATCCAACTGTGAGTTCTAATCCTTTCTTCTTCCAGTGAAAAGAAAAGTGGCACCGCAAATTTCTGGGGAATTATCTTTCCAGCTTCTAACAGGTTATATCATGAGCCCAATCTAGGCTGAGGGCTAGGTTCTAATATTTCCTCTGTTTTTCCTTCTACCTGTGAGTGTTTGGCCGCCTTTTCCTCCAGTTTCTCGGTCTCCCTTATCTTAGCTAGAGTTTCCTGTAGAGATTCCTCAGCTTCGTGTAGAGTTGTCTTTGAGTCCACCAGCCTAATTTTCTCTCTCCAGGTGGAAGATTTTGGGCTTCCTCATTCGTATGTGATGGACATATTTTTATGGGACTCTTCTTTTGGCTTAGGTGTTGTGTCCTCAATGACAATTGGCACCTTTGATTGCGGCTGAGGTCTTCCTGCTTTGATCCGTGTGCTCCTCCTTACTTTAAAGTACATAGAAGTTTGCCTTTTTCACTTCCCTTTTTGTTTTGGAGGAGTGCTTAGAGCAGCAAGCACAACTGTTGCCTCTCTTGCCAGTGTCTCGGGTGATTTCTCCTCTTGCTGCTCTTTTTCTCTGCTTCCTGTAGAAGCCCTTGTGTCAACTGTTTCTACCTATGTTGCTGCTATTTCAGGATGTGTCTTTTATTTTTGTTTTTGTGTGTCTGCTTTGGCTGTGAAAACCTTCAGTTGGGGTTTTTCATCCCTTTCTTCCCTACTCTGCATTCTCTTTTCCCATGGTGTTTGTGCTGTTGCCTGCATCTCTGTTTTAGGCTCAATGACCTGGTCCATTTCTCCTTTTCCTTTTTGGTTTTGTTGTGCTTGAATATCTTGTGTTTCTTCACCATTGGTTTTCTCACCTTTTTCAATGTGTTCTCCTTCTTCACTACTTGATGGGGTGATATTTTCAACCAAAATTCTAATGTTTTCACCCGTAGACATGTTTCGGAAGATTTCCCAAGATATGGGAACAATGTAGGTGTGCAGGGCATCTTCCACTAAGAGTTTGATGAGCCCATGATGGGCCAACTGATCTGGGATCCCTTCATTCAATGTTGTAGCACATTCAATTAGTGACTGAAGAAGAAAGTAGGGAATGCTCAGTTTCATTGCTGGAGGTAAATCAATTCCATGTCTTAATTCACACAACAAATTGAAATGATAACCATAGAGGATGTTGAATCTTCCTTCACAGGTAATGTACTTCATGATTTGGAAACTGACCTCACTCCAGAGAGGAGGCAAGCTGGCTCTCCTCATCCCGTTTTTGTCTTGTACAAGATGTTCCTCGGGCAGAAAGAATGCTTTCTTGGTAGCTTGGCCCAATGCCCTCTCTTCTTTGCTCCAAGAGAGACCTAATGGTAGACCAGTAACTCTACTGATGAGATCAAGGGTAAGTTCTAGGGTCAAACCCCTAAAACTGACTGTGGCCTATGTCTTTGATTGAGGTCTCAGGGACATTAAAAATTCTTCAGCTATCTCCTCATCGTGACCCTAGATTTTGTCAAAGAATGGCATGCAATTGGCTCATGTGAAAAGGTTCACCACCTGAGAATGCTCATGAAATTTGCTGGAGTTCGAGGGTTCTTTTCTTATGAATCCCCCTGTCATGGTGAGAATGCTCCTTTTTTCTATGCTTTGGTCAGAAAAGGGAATGTTGTTTATAGTTTCCCCCTGGACTCAAGGAAGAATTCCTCGGCTGTTCAATATCAATTGGCAACAATTCCCTGGTTTCAAGACTGTTATGACTCAGCTATCTGTTTATGAAAGGGAGAATTTTGTTTCTACAGACAGAGGAAAGAGACCAAGTTTTCTTCTGAGCACACATCCAGATATTTAAATTTAAAATTTTCATCCATAGGTTCGCCCTCACACCTGCATATCTTTCCTACAGGAGAATTTTAGAAATAGGAAACATGGAGGGGAATCTTGATGCAGAAACAACTAGGAAACCCAATGCAATACACAGGCAAACGCTTTTCTTTCAATTCACAGGCATACTTTTCTCTGATTCCCCAATCGGATGTCATTCAATTCACCACCTTTTCAAAACATACCATGCATAGAGGATTTTTTCGAGCCTACCTTGTTTGGAGCTCCTAATTCAACGAAGAAAAATCCCAGGCTTCCCTGCTCCGGAAAGCTGTGCAACTTCTCCTATAGGACTCTTCCTATAAGACCCCCCTGGTTCCTATAGAAATTTCATTGCGCCTCTGAGCAGGCATGATACGTAGGAGATTTTCAAAAACAGGTAGAAGATCCAGCGGAGGACGACTGGTTAACAGTTTTTGGGAAGCAGCAGACATGTACTCCAGTCGAGGACATTGCAAGTTCAAAATGACAGAAGGTGGCGTGAGTTTCAGCGAAGCATCTTTTAATTTCGGTGTGATGCATGGTGAGCAAATGAGGTGGATGGACTGGACTGTTGATCCATTTTCACAGCCATAATTTCTCTACGTATCTCTGATCGCCATTACCTCTCCTCTATCGTTAACCACCGCCACCACTACCAGTCCCAATGATTTTTCCTTGAATGGACACTCCACACATGTTGGTTGCGCATCTCTTCGATGATTTTGAATGTAACTGGCTTGTTCAGATCTCACAAGGCTATGTAACTGGCTGAGGGTGGCCAGTTGACTGGCCACCAATTCCCTTTAATCCAAACCATTTCCATAGGCATGCAACTTTTGAAATATATTTTATGCAATTGATGAATGATTTTAGACACTTACCTGTGTGGTCATGACCGCGTTAAGTAGACTTCAGGTTTTGGAACCGATGCTTTGTGTGTTGATGCTGCATGCACAGGTTTTGGAACCCGTCCCCTTGTTCATTGATGTTGCATGCACAGGTTTGCTTGGCTTTCGCTTTTGACGATATTTTCACGTTCAAGATGAGCCATTTACATGTTTCCTATATTGTTTTCGGTTGTCCTTGTCTCCAGAGTATGTCTTCTAGAGGGATCAGCTACTACAGGATTCCTGTAGGATTTCCTATAGCTACTTCTCCTCCTGGGATGCAAGCTAACAAGCAGGGCTATACTGCTGATGAGGGATTTGGCTGATGAGGAGTCTAGATGGAGATTGATAGGTAAGGGGAGCGAGACACTGCTGCTTATTTTGCTACTAAAAATTCTTGTTAGCAATATGAAGAAAACATGGTTTTTTGTGTGACTGTGCAGGGACAAATAACAAGATGGGTGTAGTGAAGGTGCAAAGAGATAAGATAGGGTGACATATGGTGATGGATGGGTACAGGGGTGCTCATAGACCTATCAGGAAGATTCCAACTTTTAGATTCTTTTTCAAGATCAATTCTGACCTGTCTGGAGGGTCTACAAGAACTTCCTATAGAAGCTACAGAACTTCCTGTACAAGGTGAAATCATGACCCGAATGTGATAAAATCTTAGGAGAGGAGGTTGGTCATGGAGGAAGTGCTTGTGAGGTGTGCCTGTGCCCTAAATCTGACCTCTGTACTTGTTTTGTGTGACCCTACAAACTGCAATTTTTCAACATAAACTATTTTTTTTTTAGAGAGAGAGAGAGACAGTTGGGGTGCCTCCAAGAGGTTTTCACCCTCACTGCCTGCCCCGGGCGCCCCTAAGATGTTTTCACCCAAGGATCTTTTTATTCCTTTTTCTATTTTTTTTGTTCTCTTTCTCTTTTTTTTTGATGTTCAAGGTGCGAGTGGAGTAGAGACAGGGCCTTGCTCCACTACCAGCACTGACTTGTCCAAAGTTTTAATGAACTCCTGCCTAGAATGGGGTTTCTTGTAGATTTTCAATCTTTGCCCATTGACGAGCATGGGGATGGCTTCTTCATTAATGGTCATGATGAGAACTGAACCGTTTTCATTGCATTTCTCCACTGTATATGGTCTTAACCACCTTGTCTTTAGCTTCCCTTTGAAATCCTTGTATCTTGAATCATATAGCAGCGCCCAGTCTCCTGGTTGAAATTGATTTTCGTTAAAGTGTTGGTCATGCCATATATTTCTCTGGAGTTGGACCACTACTGAGTGGAGGAGGGCCTGCATTCTCTGTTCATCCAATCCATTCAGCTATAGTAATCTTTCCTGTTGTGCATGGCTGAGGTCTAGGTCCAGCGGAGCTGCCAACCTCAATGTGTTGTACTCAAATTCTATGGACAACAAAGCTTTCTTCTCGTAGACCAACTCATAAGGTGTGAAACCTGTTGTAGTTTTCCAAGTGGTGTTGTAGGCCCAGGTGGCCTCAACCAAGTGATATGCTCAATATTTTCTGCTACTGCTCACTACTTCAGTAAAAATCTATTCAAAGCTCTGTTAGTGACTTCCACCTACCCATTTTCTTGTAGATGATAAGGGGTGGAAGTCCTATGCTTAATCTTGTGATGAGCGAGCAGGTCTTCAATCAGGTTAGAGGTAAGCTGACTTCCCTGATCTGTGACTAATTCCCTTGGGTAGCCAAACTTGTAGAAGATATTTTCCCTCAAAAACTTAGCCACTTTTCCTTCTGTTTCTGCCTTGATTTCCTTTGTCTTTGCCCACTTTGTCAGGTAGTCCATGCACACAATGATGTAAGACTTCTGCTTTGAAGGAGGATTGATAAGACCCACAAAATCCATGCCCCACTTCTCAAATGGCTCGAAAGTCACTTGAGGTTGGAGGGGCATCTTATGCCTTGGAGTCGGTTTCCACATCCTCTGACATCGGTGACATTGGATGATGTATCTTCTGACATCTTGATGAAGAGTGGGCCAATAGTATCCTGCCTGTAGAATTTTGAAGCCAGTCCTTTTTGCTGCAAAGTGGCCTCCATAGGGCCCATCGTGACAGGTTAGGAGGATGTCAAAAACTTCCTCCTCCCTAGCACAATGCCTCAAGATCTGATCTGGCCCAGGTTTAAATAGGTTGCCCCCAATCCAAGTGAATGGGGCACTTTTTCTCACAATTTTTCTCTTATCTTTTGAGGATAAGTGCGGAGGGAACTGTGCTAAAACCAAGTAATTTTCTATATCAGCCAACCATGGAGAGAGTATTGAAATAACAAACAGGTGTTCATCCAGCATTTGATCGTCCACCGTCCCTTCTTCACCTGCAGGAAAATCTATTCTAGACAGAAAGTCAGCAACAACATTTTCCTTACCTTTCTTGTCAACAATGGTCGAATCAAATTGCTACAACAGAAGTAACCATCTAATTATACGAGCATTTACATCAGGTTTATTCATTAAATATCTAATCGCAACATGATTAGTGTGTACAAACGTTTGATAACCAGTGGTGTAGTGTTTGAACTTGTTTAGGGAATGGACTACGACCAAGAACTCTTTCTCGGTTACAGTATAGTTCAACTCTGCCTTGGATAGATTTTTGTTGACAAAGTAAATGGCATATCATAATTTCTCCTCAACTTATTCCAAGGCTACTCCTATGGCTTTGTTCGAGGCACCAGTGTGGATGTGGAAAGGTAGGGCCCAGTTTGGACCTCTCAAGATTGGGGCGATTACTAGCTTATCTTTCAACTCATCCAGAGCCTCTTGACAGTTGTCAGTCCATATAAACTCAACATCTTTCGCCAAAAGACCAAACAGTGGCGAGGTTAGCTTACTGAAATATTTAATGAATCTTCTATAATATCCTGCTAAGCCTAGGAAACTCCGAACATCTCTTACCTTTTGAGGAGGTGGAACCTTTTGGATGGTAGCAATTTTGTTGGGATCCACCTGTAATCCTTGCTAAGAAATTTTATGACCTAGCGCGGTCCCTTAAGTCATCAGGAGTTCACATTTTTTGGGACTGAGGGATAGGTTCATCCCAATACACTTGGTTACAACTTTTCCTAGGTTAGCCAACGCTTCTTGGAAGTTGGACCCATAAGGAGTAAAGTGATCCATATAGATTTCTACCGAATCATGAACCATCTCCGCGAATATGCTCAATACTGGTCTCTAGAATGTGGCAAGAGTGTTGCATAGCCCAAAGGGAAGGACCCGGTAGGCAAAGGTACCCCATGGACAAGTGAAGGTGGTATTATCTTGGTCCTACAGGATGATTTGGATCTGATTATACAAGATGAACCCATCTAGGAAAGAGAAGAACTTCTTCCCTGCTAGTCCATCTAGCACTTGATCTATGAAAGGAAAAGGGAAATGGTCCTTCTTGGTGGCTTTGTTAATTTCTCAGTAATCTACACAGATTCTCCACTTCCCGTTTTTCTTGGGCACAAGCACCAGAGGAGAGACCCACTCACTGTCAGAGATGGGGTAGATGAATCCTGCATCCAACAACTTTTGCAATTCTTCTTTGACAATGTCCTTAAGGGCTAGATTCATTCTCCTATGAGGCTTCTTGGCCAATTTGCAATCCTCTTTGATGTAAATGTGATGGGGACAAACTGAAGGATGGACTCCTTTCATCTCCTTATAGCTCCAAGCGAAAGCATCTAAATGGTGGTTCAATAAGCTACACAGCTCCTTCTCCTGAGAGGGAGATAGGGATGAGCTGATCTTTAAGGTTATTTCAGGGAAACATTCCACATTCTTAACTTTGGGAGAGGTCAGATCAGCCACACAGAAGTCCACTAGAGTGCTGGCATGGGTACCCTCCACCAACTCCTCCAATGGTAGCACACTGGGAGGTGGATTTTGAATTAGATTCTCAATTAGGTCATCGTCGGTTTGAGGACCTCCCCTGGTGGCTTCTACTGTGCACAATGGTGCAGAGTAGACTTCATCCTCATTTCCCTCCTCCAACTAGAGAGGTAAACCATGTTCTAACAGAGGTTAGGCAGGAGGATATAGGACTAGCTGTTTGGAAATAGGCCCATTCTTGATGGTCGTGCTCCCTGCTCGACAACTGATGTAAGCATCTGCAATAGCCAACCAAGGACTCCCCAAAATGAGGGGGTATCCAGTGAGTTTTGCCTTTAGCTGAAGGACCAAGAAATCCGTAGGGTACTCCCAAAAGTCAACAGAGACTAGGACATATTCTACAATCCCTTCGGGAGTCATGGTGGAGTGGTCTACTAACCGCCTGTCGAGGCCTTTCTTAAGGAACTTTGAAGGTTAAGTTTGAGCATAGTGTCCCTGGTCATCACATTAATGGCAGCCCCTAGATCAAACAAGGTGTGGGGGATGATGGTGCCATTGATGTGGACATCAACTGTAGGACTTCCATGGTCCAAATATTTTGGATAGATTACTTGTCCCAACATCAGATCGGATAGTTGTCCTATGAAATTGATAGTTGGGGCATCTCTCTTGCGCCTGACTGGGTGCCTGAAACACTTCTCCTTGATCAATTTGTTGTAGATTGGTACATCGTTTATGGCTTGTAGAAGCGGTATTTTCACACATAACTGTTTAAGTTCTCCCAGAAGTTCAGTCTCCTCCAGGTTTTGTTGTGTGGTAACCGTTAGTCTCTCAGGAAAGGGTGGAATGACTTTGGGTTCACTTTCCTGTTTCTCTTCCTCATCCTCTGGAGGAGGTTGGTGATTTCGAAGGACCTTCCCAGATCATAGGTTGATCTCCTGAATCTCCACAACGTAGGTAGGGCATGTTGTCTCTCTAGTATATACCTACTGGGCCTGTCTGTTATTGGGGTTCAGGTTCGATTGAGCAGCCATCTGGGGTTGTCTTGGAGGAGTAGGAGGTAATGGTTGAGGTGGAGTAGGTGGTGGAGGCAAAATAGCGGGAGGAGAGTTGTGTTGGGGCCTCCAACTCGGCTGAGGTGCATTCCACTCAGGTTGTCGCTAAATATAAGAGTGAAATGAATGAGCAGTGTGTTGAGTATGGTATTGAGATGGATAACACCAAGGAGGAGGTGCAGATCAGGAAGGATGAGTAGGGGGGCCCCAAGAAGGTATATGAGCAGATTGGTTCGGGTGGTAATAAGTTTGGGATGTCCCCTGCATCCCCTGCTAGTAAGGTCTAGATCCATGCAGCCTCCTTTGGTTGAGGAAGTAGAGTGTTTTAGTGGCTCCCTTGGCACCTTGGTACATGACTTTAAATCTAGGCAAGGTTGGGCATTGGTTCGTAGGATGGTCTTCCTCAAAAATGAAACATACCTCTACCCAGTGCAATGGACACTCGTTCGTAGGATGGTTGCTTTTGCATTTGGGACAAAACATGGCCAAAGCCGTCTTAGCTTCCTCTTTCTTCTGTTGGATTCAAAAAGTATCTAGTTGCATGGCAAGGGTCTGTCTCATCTGACTTTTAAGGTCTTCCATTTGATTTGTAAACTCATGTTTGGAGAAGGTGACACTTGCTAGAAGTGGATTCACCCTACCTCTTTTATGGGTTGCCCTAGAGTGGTTTCTAAACACAGTCTTTATGTCCTCATAAGGTAGTTGGTAGATGTCTCCGCCAGCTAGGAAATGGAGGGTATCTAAAAGGTCTTCAGGGACTCCTTAGAGTAGAACCAGCTTCAGAGATTCAGGGTCAAGTGTGCACCTGGCCCTTTTATAACTAACTTGGAACCTCTCTTCATAGTCTTCTAAAGATTCATCACTTCCCATGGTCATCCGAAAGATTTCTCCCTTCGTTTCCTTTGACCTACAGTAGTCCCCGTATTTGTTGTTGAAGGCTTGCTACCTTTGAGCCCAAGTTGTGATATCGTTTCTAGGTAACCCCATGAACTAGTGTAGGGTTGCATCCTTGAGGGTAGAGGGAAAGAGTTTCAACTTTTGCTCGTCTTCTACATAGTCATAAGTTCAAAAAAGGACAACAAACTCAAACAAGAAGGTACCAGGGTCTTTAGTGGTCAATCCATGGAAGTGAGGTAAGGCTAAGGGACTTATGTTTTTCGTTTTCTTGTCCCTATTGGTCTCTCAGATGGGGAAGACACCCTCTATTCTCTACTCGTCTCCTATACCTTTCTGCGTTCAGCCATGGCCTCAAGAGGAATGTTTTCTTGCTCTTCTTCTATTATAGGATCTTCATATATCTCCGGAGGTTTACCTATAGGTTCTTTTGGATCACTGACACCAAAGAAGAGAGAAGGGTGACTCAGTGATGTGGTGGGGGTGTTGGGTAAGAATTTTCCGGTATTGTCTTTGCTCCTACAAGGCATGAAATGAAATGTTTTGGGTTTCTTTTTCTGCTTGTACCTACAAAATTGAAATAGATTGAACTGCAAATAACTATAATATATGTTGCTGAAATGAAAATGTGAGATTGAAATGAAAGCAGGAAAGGACTAATCTATGTTGCTGAAATGAAATTGCAGAAATGAAATGCTAAGCTACACTTGCAGAATTGAAATTGCGGAATTGAAATGCTAATCTACGCTTTCATAATTGAAATGCTAATCTACGCTTGCAGAATTGAAATTGCGGAATTGAAATGCTAATCTATGAAAGAATGAAATATCTAATCTACGCTTGCTAAAATGAAATGAATGTAGGAAATGTCTAATATACTTTTGCAGAAATGAAATTGCAAAATGGAAATGAAATAAACTACTTAGCAGAAGGTTGTAGTAGAAAATAGAAGAAAAGCAGCAATCACAAATAATCTGATGCTTCCCCGACAATAAAACCAAAAAGATGGTGGGCTCCAGTATTGTAGTAATAATTTTACAACTCTTGAGACTCCCTTCTTTATTTTTATCAACTCGGTAGTTCGTAACAAACTTGGAAGCGACAGTGCTATATGCACAAGTACTAGCTCATGCCGTGGTCATCACTTGATCAGCTGGCACAAGTCCGCTAGGAGCTTAAGCCAACTTCTATGAGCTCTTAGATGAATCTTTTAACTGGCGGATGAAAGCTAACTCAAAGGAGGCTAATCTAGTTGCAGAAAGAAACTAAAAAGCTGAATGGAAATGCAAACCCTAGCAAACCCTAGTTTTACCAACTACCCCTATTGATGCAAGAAAAAGGATGAAAGCTACTGAAAAAGATGTCATTGATTCTTGGGAAGGTTAAGTGCATGTGTCTAAGCTACTTCTGAAGTGAAATCTGAAAGGAAACATCTTTCTGTATTTTTCAGTAAGTTGGTAGAATTATTATGCATGTGCTTTAACTGTTTTTGACTGTGCAGAGGTGGATTGATGAAAGGAAATGGAGTAGGCAATTGCAGGAGATTGGGAAGGTGAAAATAGGGCCTAAGGGGTCCCTAGCACCCTTCCATAGAGTTTCACGGTGATCGGATCTCAAGAAACTGCTTTTGTGAGCTTCTACAGGAAGTCAACAGGGGTTCTACAGGATGTACTGTAGCTTTTACATGATGTTTCTACAGGATGTTCCGAAAGGGAATTTTGAAGGGTTGATGGTGGCAGAAGGGTGAAGAAGTGGGTATGGAGGTGAGATAAGTGTGTGAGGAGGTCTAGGACTTGGCGATTGAGGATGAAAAGTGGTTAAGACGATTGGGTTGGTTCGAAGATAGGAGAAGCAAATGTTGCGCAAGAATGTAGGAACTAGGGAAAATTGAGAAAACGTGGAAAATGAGAGGAAAGAACCCGAGTTAGAGGATGAATAAGGTTGAATTGATGGGATAAGGGTAGGGGAGGAGGTATCACCGGTGCTCTGCACGTTAGTTTCGAAACTGGTCCAACGAAGACTAGGAAAACCAAGGATCTAACTACATTAACCTAATTTGACCTAAATACCAGAAATCATGATGGACAACAGTGTGTTCGCAGAAAATCATGTAAGTCAAATATGAAAACTAAGCAAGAATGGATCCAAGCATGTAACCGCAACTGGTACCAACTTTTGCATCTAAGAATCTAACACTAGCAATCGCATGAAGAAGCAAGAACAATGTTTTTATGGTAACAAGGACACCTTGGTCTCAGCTCATGGTCCCAAGGAGGGAGAGGTGAGATTAGGGGTTGCTTGATAGCCCTTTTTGAAGATCTTTTCTGTTAACAACCTATTAAATCGACCTGAAACATGAACAACTATTCCTATCATCAAAAGTGGACTAAGTAACCAAGCAAGATTGTAATTTATTGGCAGAAACTATTCTATGAGTATAGAAAAAAAAATAATAATATAGAGAGGAGGTCCTGGCACTTGGGTTGGTCCCAACCCCAAGAGCTACAGGATCCTAAGAAGAATCTCAACATTGAAGAAAAATGAAACTAATCTCCACTACTCAGAAATTAACCATGTCATAAAAATGTTTACAGCAAAAGCTCTAAGATGAGCTGAAAATAGAGCAGCACTAGAGTGCAAAATACAAATATTCAAAAAGTAACCTACGAAGGCTGGAAGCCTTCCTTCTTATACATGACGAGGACTTCCAATAGCCCTCCTAAACTCAAGGGGCTCGGCTGCTCAAACTGCCAGTAATCAGTCACTTTGCACAAAACTGCTTGGCTGCCCTTGGGAATCATTTTTGGTGGCCTGCTGAACTTCGAGTTGATGGTGGGGAATTCGAGGAAGGGGCCATTTAGTGCAAGAGACACCCTTCCTATGAATCCTCACCCTTGTTCCGTCATGCTTGGTTGTCATCTGGCTCATAAATGCTTGGCCTTGGTCCAAAAGTTGTCCAAAAATCTGCAATAACCACGTGTTAGCCTTCTTGGTCAAGTGACTATGCTCATTTGTTCAATTAACATAAATATACTCAAAAACATGCATAAACTATGAAAAATGGTGGTGGATTGATGAAGAACAATTAGGCAAAATGAGCCCAATAAGTTACCCAATTTTGGGGCTCATCAACCGTGACTATCTACACAAGTAAATCAAGGACAGGATGGAGTTCCTGGAAATTTCCTCGCTCAGCACAACATATCAGAATGTTGTAAAGATTGAGCAGAAGTTTAAAGAGAACAAGCAAGACATTGGATCTGCAAATCCAAAGTAAGGAAGAGGCACCCCCAAAGCACAGAACAAGGGACCAAGCCAAGGGGAGGCTACCCAAGACAACCCGCTGAAGCCACAAGCCAAGAATAACACCATGAAGACAAGGAAGGACACAGGAAAATGGTGTGAGTTTCGTAAGATCTCCACTCACAATACGAGTGTCGGGCCAAGTAGTCGCGGGTGGTTGAGTTGAATTATTTTGAATCAGACGCTGGTTCTAACTCTGAATCAAAACTCAAGAAGGGGACTAAAAAATGGAAGCAGATTATTGATGCAGAGCCCAGTTCCACCATGGCCACCACAAAAATCTAGGAAATTGAGCTTGAATATCCAGAGGAGGGGGAACACCTCTTCCAGTCACAAATTTAGGTGAAGGGTTCTCCACTACAGTTCATTATCGATAGCAAGAGCCACATGAACTTCATTTTAGTAGAAGTCATGAAGCATCTAGGCCTAAAGACTACAATACATCCATAGTCGTACACCATCGAGTGGCTTCGCCAAGGATGATATCTTCACGTTAGCCAACAGTGTCAGTGTCACCTTCTGTATAGCATCAAGACATTCATGGATGAGGTATTGTGTGACATTTCTCCTCTTGAACTTTCTGATGTATTGTTAGGACAACCATACTTATGGAAGAGACATGCTATATATGAGTCTAGACCTTGCTCTATGATTATTACTTTGCCTAATAAATTGTACAGGATAATGGAGGTACCCTCGCCTACTGCCATCTATTTGATCACTACAAAGTAATGCAGTAAGACCATTTCCCAGACCAAGAAATTAATTTTCCTTATGATTTTCCCCAAAGGAAATAATAAGGTTGTGGCCATGGTTTCCAGGCAGGGCTCCTCTGCACATCAACAACATATGGACAAGGTCGTTGAGAAGTACATGGAAATTTTCACCTCACCAAGAGGGGTACCTATGCACTGTTAGGTCAAGCACTCTGTTGTACAGGTAAATCCCCTCTGCGGACAGAGGCGATCCCACTAGCCTAAATGATGTCTAGCAACAATCAAACAGTGCTAACACACAGGTTCCTAATTGCAAAGTAAAGGCCGATGATGAGGGCCTACCTCAAATCCAATGCTAGTATTCATAGAAGAGTCGTCACTTCCGTTCTTTCGCTTGAGCTGGTCACAATCCTCACGATCCTCGTGAACAGACACCTGCACATGCAAAGAACAAGACAAATACAAGCATAAAATCCAAGAAATGCAACTATGTATCAGTCAGAAAGGATACAACTCAAACATAATTATAAAGACAACATGAGTAGAACCATAATCATAGTCGTCTATTATTATTGATAACAAAAGAGAATACAACCAAGTTCTAACGTCAAATCCTCCTTTGGTTGGGTGATCAACAACACATGCCTTGCAAAGCTTGTAGGGGATGGGGAACAAGCCTCTCTCTCCTTGATTACTTGGACATGGATCTCCTCCTTAAATATTTAGCCTCATGGGGGTGAACAAGGCCTCTTGTAACATGAGCTTAGCAATTCTCAGACTTTGGGACTTAGATTTTGGAGCTTGAAGAGTAGAATCACTAACTAGCTTGTCAAAGGCAAAAGGACAAACTTATATAGAGAGAGGAGAAGGAGATAAGATCATCCACAAGATTCACGGGATTGTACTTATCATTAGGAAGCTTCCATGAGAGGTGGAGAACTACTTCCCTCCTCTGGAGATTCAAAGCCCAACCGAACTAACTCAAACTGGAATCAGTTCATCGATAGGTTAGAAGGAACCTTCAGAAGTTTGTTTGTTAAAAACTTTACCCAACTGGGTTGGCGCTAGTGCAACTCTGACACAGAGTGCCAACTGGCACACCCTCTTTAGAGGATTTCCCCCATTGGCGCGAGTGATACACTGTTGAACAACGCCAATGGAAAAAGGGCTATATTTATGGGTATTTTGCAGAAGGTGTCTTTAGTGCATATGAAGCACATACTCAAGGGGATACAATGCAGGTGTTTTCAAGTTATGTCACTTCTCACAGGTCCCGAAATAGGTCCTCCAATGTATAGGAGAAGGGGTAACAGGGACGGTGACAAAATAATGTGTAACATATGCCCCCTAAAGCATGAAGCCTGAGAGAGAGGGGTGAAATGCTTTACAAGAACATGGTCGATGGAAAACACAACCGCTGGAGAACCTGCACGAAGTACAACTGATATCTCAAGTACATGATGTACATGGTATGAGCGCAGCCATCCATCACAGAGTACATAAAAATCTGGATCCCAGGTATGGACGCAGCCATCCAGTGAGGATCGACGAATAGACTCAGGCATGGTCGTAGCCATCCAGTGAATGAGTCATGTAGTGATTATAATAATCCACAAAATGCAACCTGGATCTCAACAGACAAGATCCAGGGTCTTGTGCTCCATCTCGACCTGAACAAAGTAAAAGTTCAAGCTTGTGAATATGCGAGTCGAAGTCGAACATGCGAGAACATCGTCTGATTACCAGTCAATGATGAAAACTGTTAACATACACGAGAGGTACCACCAATAATGACAATGGTCCTCAAGGTACTATAGGTACAATCCACGGCATGCAAATTAGTGAGCCGGTGTCGAACACCCGTAGAATCATTTGATCGGAGGTCAATGATGAAAACCTCACGTCGAACACGAAGAAACTGCCGTTGAGGCATGCAGGCTCCAAGGTACCTAAAGGGAGTCTCGAAATCAACTTCCTGGATAATGAGCTGAAGTCAATAGGAAGTGACCTTGATCGAAGGTGGGCCATAATGTTTCCCACATCATCGACATGAGACAGAGCAGGATAAAATGTTTTGTGTGAGGTATCAAAGGGAGGTTAAGTATTCTGCAGAGGTCAACTTCCCTTGAACATATCGGTGGCACGACAATGGACGTGGCAATATTTGACATCAAATGATCAAGGGTCATGGTGACAAGACGATGAGCAGATGAATGGTCAAATAGGATAACCCAAACCCATGGAAGAAAGTGTAAAAAAAGATGAGATGTCCCCACCCAGACACAAATGCAGACAAGTGCCATGTTCAAGAGCAACATACTACCAACACGACGATAATTGTGGTTCCTTTATTCCCCCGCCATTTCTGGCGAGTACCCGGTTATTTTTGGATGACAAGCTTGACAGGGATAACATATTCTTGGGAGGCATCATTTCGATGGAATCCGATGTCATTTAGTTTTAACGAGTCTGACAAAGGAAGAAATTGGCGTCTTTTCATATTTAGAGAGTTTAAAAAGACAGCGGAAAAGTAAACTCCAGGGGTGTCCTTTTTCGTAAAGTTGTGTCTCTCGAGCCCAAAAAAGTATAAAACCATGCTCGAAAGAACCACCCAATCATTATGACCGAGGAGTACTTTTCATAAGTGGTGATTCTGATCTGAAAAAGTAAAAACGCGATCAAAACCAGGTCGCTTCGTGACTGTTAACGAGCCGGAAACGACAAGGGTCCGACAATCTTTTCGTTTTTAAACGGTCGTAAAGGGGTTTAAAGACGACCGCCTCTCATTTCCATTTAACGAGTCGAGGGCCAACTTGGCATTGTTTTCACGTTTAGAGAGTCAGAAAAGAGGAAAAGATGACTCCAAAGTGACTTTTTCATGTATTTACCGAGTCCGAAAAAGTATAAAATACAACTCGTTTCGCCGCCAAAGCTGCATAAACACCTGTCATTGCACAAGAAATCGGCGTAAAATCCATTTTCGACACAAATATTCATAAAAATATCCATAAAATGACTTTTAAAACCTATCTAGGGGTCAAAAAGTTATAAAATGGTGAAAATGGTAAATTAAAAAACTACTTTTCACTTTTTACCTTTGGAGAGCGACATTAGGGCTTTTGGAGTGTGACCTTCAGTTGGCGATTGCGACAAATCCAGTGGACCATTTGGAGCGCCGTTAGTGTCAGGTAAGAGGTCTCGTCCTTAGCTCCATTTTTGCCTGTTTAGAATTTGTTTAAGTTGCTTTTTCATCCTCTATAGGGAGGATTTTAAATTTAGGGGTTGCGCCCATTGGCGCAGGTTCCGGGTACGGACCTGTGCCAATGGGGCAACTTTCCCATAGGGCACGCGCCCATGGGCGCGACTGTTTTAGAAATAGTCACGCCAATGGCCGCGCGGATCTTTGGGAAAATTTTTAACATATTTAAACCTATTTACCTGCAATTTCAAGTTATTTAAGAATCTAATTCATTGTTTTGGCTTGTGTTTGCAGGGAAACTCACAAAAATGGTGATCATGTGGAAAGAATGAGAACATGACCAAGTAGACCCATTTGCCTTAGC
The DNA here is from genome assembly GCA_000404065.3 of Pinus taeda. Taxonomy (NCBI): domain Eukaryota; kingdom Viridiplantae; phylum Streptophyta; class Pinopsida; order Pinales; family Pinaceae; genus Pinus; species Pinus taeda. The sequence goes on along the minus strand of APFE030253001.1, from coordinate 11,051 downwards.
AGATGAGGACTGCATGGAGGCACTTAGAGCATGTGGGCTCAAGAAATTTTTCATGCTGTCCTATTTGTGAGCTCAGCCAGAGCTTTTACAGTATTGGGTCGATTTGTGGGATGTACAGGAACAGGTGTTCCGAATACAGGACCAAGTATTGGAGTTAGACGTATCTGATGTCTACTTCCTCACTGGATTGTCATGACAGGGGCCGATACCTCGACTGACCGGTAGCAGACCACCTAGAGAGAAGATGGAGGAGGTGAAGGCCCGAGTTTGCCTAGGTGCCAGATACGGGCAGGGCATCTCGAAGGTGGATATCCCCACTGTTCCAGACTTGACTCTGAGAGCATTGTTGTTTATCATCACACGAGTTGTGGGGGCATAGGCGCCCCACAAGGCTACGAAGAACCATTTGATCCTGGCGACAGAGTGCCTTAGTCCGACAGTGTTCAACTAGGCATCAGCAGTGACGACCAATATGAAGAGGCAGCTGACCAAAGCCAAGCAGGGCAAGCTGCAGCAGTTCGTATGGCTCCATCTTGGTGAAGTTCTTCTTGGAACGTGTGCCAAGCTTCCAGGGCCAAGGGGCCTCTATTCTAGAGCTAGCACCTCGAGAGCCAAAGATGGCTCGATGGGCAGCACTGATGCCGAGGGGTGGTGGCAGTCAGCAGATGTCTTTTAGACCTGAGTTTTTTGGGTGGCTTCGCCAGCAACTGATTGTGGTGGAGGACTGGCCGTATGCGGGGACAGACTTCATCGGAGACCCTGACCTTCCTCTGCCGGAGGGAGAGGACTGGGACGAGGAGATTGGTATGTCTTCATTTTTTGATTTTGTGTTTTTATGATTTTTTTTTTCTTGTTAGTACATGCTTGTCCTAATGACCTTTATATACATACGCAGATGTCGGCCCGGAGCATCCAGCTGGCATGTCTCCCATTGCAAGGAGACACCCAGTAGCAGCAGTAGCAGGAGCGGATCCTGAGGAGGAGGGTGGCGATAGAAGAGATCTTATTCAGAACCTCGAGGCTATCACTCGAGGGATTCCAGATTACGCTCGGCTAGCGGATGTCCCTCTAGCGTACCAGAGGCACACAGTGGGGGTGCCAACTCGCATCCACCAGCTCCTAAGGCATTTAGTGTGAGTGGTGACGTGCTACCATGAGCACCACCGAGACTAGATATCTAGGCTATTTCTTTTCATGCATATTTTTTGAGAGATTGTCCTTATCATTAGGAAGCTTCCATGAGAGGTGGAGAACTACTTCCCTCCTCTCGAGATTCGAAGCTCAACCGAACTAACTCAAACTGGAATCAGTTCATGGATAGGTTAGAAGGAACCTTCGGAAGTTTCTTTGTTAAAAACTTTACCCAACTGGGTTGGCGCTAGTGCGACTTTGACACCTCAGCTAATAATTCAAATTACAACACTATATTCAGCAGCATTGTTCGTTTTACAACCTAGACAAACCCCTTGAATGTCTACTAACTCACCATGAGGATCGTAGATCACCCATGCCGCAGATGACAAGTTGTGTGTACTGCGGGAGGCACCATTAGCGAAACCAACCTAAGGTGATCCAGACATCCATCCAAGAAGCAAAACGACACAATAAGTGGCAATCACGCCGACACACCAAGACAAAAATATAAAAACATGCACACACAACACACTTGCTGAAAGCACACGTATATACAAAAAGAGAGTGCTTGGACTCATGCATAGTATTTTTTCAGATAAAGCCCATTTCGGGGCTTATCCAGGGGATTTCCTTCATAATCAATAAGCTCGTAGGCTCCTTTTTGCAAAAATCTTTTCACAATGTAGGGCCCAGGCCACATAGGCTCGAATTTTCCTGCCCCGAGCTTATCGTTAACTTGATCATAGAGCAGTACTAAGTCTCCCTCAATGAAAGAGAAGAGATGAATAGTATTATCGAAGTGAGTTTTCACTCGCTTCTTCTGAGCTTAAATAGCTAAGGAGGCTAGACGGCGAGTCTCGTCCAGCCGCTCTAAGTAAAGAAGACGCTCTTCTACTGGAGTAGTATTAGCGAGAAATTCGACGGCTATCTTTAATGAAGGAATCTCACACTCAATAGGAAGGGTAGCCTCCAGTCCGTATACTAACTGAAAGGGAGTGAAACCGGTGGCGTCCTTCATGGAGGTACAGTAGGCCCACAAAGCAGAGAACAACATCAGATGCCAATTGGACTTATGCATGCTAATAGTTCATTGAAGCATAGTGACCAAAACTTTGTTCACGGCTTCCACTTGACCGTTTGCCTGAGGATAGTACGGGGTTGAACTATCATGCCTTAGGCCCAACTGGGTTGTTAATTCGGTCATCATGTGATTACGAAAATGCTTTCCGTGATTAGTGACGATGGCTTGGGGTACTCCAAATCGCGAAATAACATGATTGAACAAAAACTGCGCCGTGGTGTAACCGTCTTCAGACAATGTAGGCATCTCCTCGGCCCATTTCATGAAATAATCAATAGCAACGATGATGTACCCATGCCCCCCGGCCGAGCGAGGGTTACAGGTCATATAATCGATGCCCCGTTTGGCAAAAGGATCGACGATTACAACGGGGTGCAGTGGAGCAGGGGGTGCACGCATCTTCCGTTGGTAAATTTGGCACTCATGGCATGAACGAACAGCAAAAATGCAATCCTTAAAAATGGAGGGCCAAAAGTAACCAGCACGGAGTATTTTTTGTGTAGTGGCATATCCAAACATGTGACCTCCACACACACCAGAGTGGAAGTCATTCAAAACTCTCTCTGCTTCTTCAAAAGTCAAGCATCGGTGAAGAACAGAATCAACGTTGAGACGGTACAGGGTGTCCCCAATGATGCGATATGGTTGGGCTTGATGTCGGATCCGTCGACGAGCATCCTTAGAGGTCTCGGGATGGAAGAAGGACGTCTGCAAGTAGACAATAATATCCCCGTACCAGGGATCGAGGGTGCCAATGAGGAAGAGAGTTTCGTTTGGAATGGAATCCTCTAACTGAGAGGAGGCAGCAGTAGATGGCAAAGAACACAACAGTTCAACAAAGACAAGTGATTTCTTAGACTTGGCAGCAGTAAATTCCAAGTCAAACTCTTGGAGGATGACTATCCACTTCGAGTATTTTCCCCCCAACAACTGGCGTGACAGAATGTAGGTCATGGGGTTGCAATCAGAGATCACTGTCGTGGTATGCAACAAGATTTAATGATGGAAGTGTTGAACAACGCAAATAGCTGCTAGTGCCAACTTCTCAACATAAGCATATCGAGATTCCATGTCTAACAAATTGTGGCTAAGGTAATAAATAACATGTTCAGTGCCATCATCGTCATCCTGAACCAGAACCATGCCGATGGTGGTATTAACAGCGGCCAGATACAACGTGTAATCATGATGATAATTCGGAGGCCGCAACGAAGGGGTGGAAACCAGAAGAGTTTTAAGATGTGCAAAAGAATCTTGAGCTATGGCCTCCCATCGAAACGAGGTGTTGCGCTTGAGTAACCGCGTGAAACCTTTTGCCACCTCGGCATAATTCGGGATAAATCGTCGTAAAAGGTTTGCTTTACCCTGCAAACTCTGCAGTTGCCGCAAAGAAGCAGGGGGAGGAAGATTCAAAATGGCCTCGACATTAAGGGGATCGAAGCGGATTCCCTCTCGGGAGACGATAAACCTGAGAAGTCGGCGATATTCTACGCAGAAGACAAATTTATATGGGTTAAGTCGAATATTGTAGTGTCGACAGCGGAGAAAAATTTCGTGAAGATGCGACGGATGGTCTTGGCGCTTAGCTGAATGAGCGGGAAGGTCATCCAAATAAGGCTGTATGATGTGTCGGATATCATGAAAGGCGTAAGACATTGCACGTTAAAAAGTGGCGCCGACATTCTTGAGACCGAAAGGGAGCTTTTTACAAGCGAAAGTACCCTGCGGATAGATAAAGGCCGTCTTGTGTTGATCAGAAGGTGCAATATTCATCTGGTTGTAGCCAGAAAAGCCATCCATGAACGAACATATCTCACTCCCAGCACACTCATCAATGAGCTGGTCAATGAAAGGTGTGGGGTGGTTATCTTTCGGGCAGGCTCGGTTAATATCGCAATAATCGACACAGACGCGAATAGTACCCTACTTTTTATCCACAGGGACAATATTAGAGACCCAATGTGTGAGTGGGATAGGGTAAATGAAACCAACTTTAAGAAGTTTTTTGACTTCCTCTTTGATTACCAAAGCCTTGTGGGGGTGCACAGGGCATAAACGCTGACGAACAGGTTTAGCTCCTACATATGTAGGTATCTCATGCACTACGATGTTTGGATCAATGCCGGGCATCTCTTCATAAGACCATGCAAAGACGTCATGGAACTCGCGAAAAAGAGCTATGTAGATTTGAATTTCCTCAGTAGTGCAAGTGACTCCTATGTAGATGTGCTCGAAAATCCCTCGTTTGACAAAGATGTCGATAGGTTGGGTCTGCGTAATGTTCCCCAAATTCCCTTCAGAAGATACTTGATAGACCTGAATAGGTGTCTGAAGAGGTTGTGAAGATAGACACGAAGCAAACCGCTCGAGACAAGCCAACGTTTCCCGAAGGGTAGGGAGAAACAAGGAATGATGATGAAGATTGAACCACGGAGGTTCCTTGAGAGACATGGTCTCTATGATGGCTTCGTCGGAAGGAAATATTTCCTTTAATGGATCTGAGGAGGCACATTCTCCAAGCCAAGGGGAGTAGTCGTATGAGTCAAGAGCTCCACTTAAAGAAGCAGATTCAATAGGAGGAGCCGATACAGTAGCGATTTTGATGTAGTTGAGCTTGGCAGGACTCAATGGCATCTCCTCACCCCACAATTCTATCTGGTCAATGGGGGGAAGGACCCAAGGATCAGAATGAACCGAAATCACACTGATGGAGGCGAGGTTTGGAGGTGGGATTGAAAAAACACCCATGAGGGCGGGATCTTTGAAGAGCCTGGCTCCCACACTCTCGAAAGGGATGGAGGTATGCTCCACGAAAGGCACATTTCCTTCAGATGAAGAAGCGAAGAAGGAGAGCTACTCTACCATGACAATTTTCCCCTGGTGAGGGAAATGAATGACATGGAAGAGGGACGAAGCCACGGCACGCATGGCATATGTCCAACTCCAACCTAGATGGAGGTTGTAAGTAAGATTTGTGTCAACGACCTCAACTTCTACTTCAACAGTTTTCCCTTCTAAAGTAATTGGCAAGCGTTGAAGGATACCATAGGGACAAGATTCTCTCCCATCAAAGGCTTCTAGTGTCGTGGGAGACTGGCTCAAAGTCGGAGACCCGATCGCTTTCCAACAAGGAATAGACATGATGCAAGTTGATGCGCCTTCATCAATAACCGTATGATGGATCATTTTTGAATTGATGATGACTTGTATGAGGAAGGCGATCTGATGAGGTAGCCTTGAGACATGGCTCTTGAGATCAAAGGTGATCAAATCTGAATCTACCGGGTCGATGCCACCGATGGCCAATAGCAGGGACTTCCTCTGAGGGGGGCAGCTCTGGAGAACTTCTAAAGCGGGCATAGCCGACGGAGCATGCGCTAAGTCCTCAACTATGCTATAGTGCTGGGCAACATGAGCATTTGGGTTGTAATATGATCTCCGGAGTACTCCTTTGGGAGGGGGTTGGATGGGCGTCTCAGTACTAGGTCTCTCGATGTGGAGCAGACCAGAACTGGATGGAGGAGCACTTGAGGGGACCTCAGGCTTCTTCTCGATGGAGGACGGATATTCCTTTGTTCAAGTCGTTACATGAACGGGAATGGATCCAGCCATAAACACTTGGGAACCAAAGGGAGATGAAGATGAAGATGGATCAGCAACCATTTGAGTCTATTGAGAGGGGAAAGGTTCTTTTAGAACCACAGGAATCCTAGGAGCGCCTTTCAACAAACGACTAACCTTGGACCGCCTTGGGCAGTCTTTGGTATAGTGATCCTCATCACAGATAAGACAAGGATACTTTGGTTTATGCTTGGCTCCTTCCTCGGGTGGAGGTTTGGAGGAATCCTGTTTGGGTTGCTCAGACTTATTCTTCGCTTTCCCTTTTTTCTTTCCTTTCGAGGCCTTGTTCACCATGGTGGACTGAACGACATTAACCTCGGAAGTACTTCCAGAATTAGAACCACCCTGAGAAGTGTTTTCGTTAGAAGCATTCGATTTTTTCTTCCCAAGGTTCGAAGATGATTTTTTTGACGACGGATTTACAAAGCCAATAACCCCATCAACAGATGGCTTTGGTGGGGCTTTGGATGTACTGGGTCTCGGGGCGTCAAGCAAATACTCATATAAAGTACCTGACTGAGAATAAACTAAGTCAAGGTACTGAGCATGCGTGATAGCTTGCTCTTCAGTCACACAAGCTCCCATAGCAATGTCCCGTGCAATCTTAGGGACAAAGGAAGTTGAACCAATCGGTGAGGAGTTGATTAGGAATCCAGAACTTGATCAACCGACGACGCCTTCTCCATTCATGTATATGATCAGAGATGTGTGTAGCCGTGTCCTGCTTGAGAGACGTAAGGAGATGCGTTCTCGTCTTGTACCGAATGGGTAACTGAAAGTGAGTGAGGAATGCCATTGCCAATGAATTGAAATCTTGAAAAGGCGCACGGGTCAATTCAATGTACCATTTAGCAGCGGAGCCAGTGAGAGTCCTTTGGAATAGGCGAAGCCAAACTGAATCATCAAGCCACAAATTGGACGAACACCAAAGGTGGTAAGTCATTACATGGGCTTGAGGATCCTCTCCAGCTTTGCCATCAAATTTGGGACAATCGCTGGGTATCTTGGTTGGAACCGACGGCCATTGTGGATTATGAAAGATAAGATCATTGGTTAATTTCGACACATCGGGAAGTTCCAACGTTGCTAAGAATGGTAGTTGAGGGTTCAAGGACATCTGCGGTTGTGGATATGAGGTAGGGCCAGAGTTCCACCCAGTTTCTAGTTGCCCCCATTGACTTTGTCTGGACAGCCCAGGTCCAAAAGGACCTTGTCCATAGGGACTCTGCCCATAAGGGTTATATCCATAACCGGATGGTTGATTCTAGATCTGCCCCCAGCGCCCCATTGGTTACCATACTGACCTGTAGGAGCAACATTTGGTTGCTCGTAATTTTGATAAGGGGTGACCTGCGACTGTTGATAATTTTGATACGGGGAAAACTGAGTTTTCCCTTGGGGTTGTTGGTATCCATACGGTTGTTGGGCTCCATATTGAGCCTGGGGACCAGGTTGCATTTGGTAAGAAGGTTGGGATTGAAACCCACCTTACGGCTGGAGACCAGTTTGAGTCTGGGGCTGAAAACTGGGTTGAGCTTGAGAAGCAGGGACTATCTGCATGCCCAATAGAGCAGGCCCAGAGAGATGTCCTTGGGAAGACTGAGGTTGGGCCATCTGGCCAGAAGGTTGTCCTGGTTGGGTTTGGGACGGACCTACTTCCCTAGAAGGTTGAGCTTGCTGGGTGTTCGGCTGTCCTTGTGAAACTGAGGGTTGTCCTTGCGGACCAGATGGCTAACTAGGCTAAGCAGTGGGCTCGCCTTGCTGCATGTAAGGTTGACCACCCTGCCCAGAAGGGTACCCTTGCTGGGTTCCAGGTTGTCCTTGTTGCGCATAAGGTTGTCCTGGATTCCCATAGGGTTGACCTGAAGGGTATCCCTGCTAGACTCCAGGTTGTCCTTGTTGAGCATAAATTTGTCTCGAGCTTCTAGAAGGTTGCCCAAGATAGGTAAAAGACGGACCACCGTAGGCCAAAGGTTGTCCCTGGGAGGGTTGTCCTTGTGAGCCTCTAGGTTGCCCTGGATAGGTTTGGCCATAATATTGCTACCCATAATTAGGCTACGTGTAGGATGGCTGACCTTGGTATGATGGTCCTTGGTGCAGCTACCCTTGATTCGGATGAAATTGGCCACCACCATAACTAGTGGTACCCCAAGCGACATTCAACAGAATTGAAGCCTCAACAGCAGGCTGAGCTGGCAAGGAGGTATACAAATGATGACCTATAGGGTCATAATAAGGGCCTTGCGCGCCTGGATTTTGGACAACATGCAAATATTGAGAATATGCCCCCCCTGCTAGAATGGCACCAGAAGAAGGTGGGACACTTCTTGTAGGATGAACAACTCTGGCAGCATGTGCCGACTGACCACTGTGTACTGGACCGCGAGACGGGCCGGCAACAATAGTTACGATGGAAGATGCTGTAACGGCAGTAGCAACTGGAGTTGAAGATGCGACACAAATGGTTGGATTGGTCGAAACTGACGTGAAAACAATATTGTGAACTTGGGAAACAAAATATCCCGTAGTGGGAACGATGTTATGATCCCACATGGTACCAGAAGAGGAGTTCCTAGAGCCCATGGCATCCCTTACAGCTCTATAGCACGCAGGCACTGTAATACCGAGAGGGGAAACAGTGTAGGGGGTAGATATGGCCGGGGATGTGGCCGGGATAGGAGTTTCAATACTTGACACAACAGGTGTTTCACTCGCTACAGGGGATGTGTCCTCCATATCAGAGGAAGCCATCGAGGTCGAAACACTAGTAGGAGTAGAGGGAAAATCCTCTTCGTAAGGTTCCCAAACAGTGTTCCAAAATAGATAGTGAAGCTCGTCCTCTGGAGCACGAGAGCTCAACAGTTGGACACTTGGAATAACAGGAAAAGTGTCACCACAAACAAGTGTCTCAGGAGCAGCAGAAGAAGGAGACCCTTGGTCACTAGGGACGGGAGATGGGATCGATGGATCCGCCAGGATGATTGAATTCAAAAAATCCTAGACAAGCTAACGAAGAAAGACCCTACTCAAAGCTAACGCAAACAAGATTTACCAAGGTAAATGTAATTGTGGTCGAATAAATTTTAAGACATTAAGACACAACTTGACCTTTTCATGTTTTAAGAGTCGAGAAAAGGACAAAAGATGACTCTAGTCACCTTCGAATATTTAGTGAGCCCGAAGTGACAAATGCTCAAGTGAACCTTTTCTTTTAAGGAGTCCGAAAAGGATCAAAAAGTGACTACTCTGGAGAAACTAGGCAAGGGGTTTTACCAGACAATCCGTAAAACTTCATATACACCTTAGCAATCATATGAAAATCAAGGACTTTTCGTACGGCAGCCAATCTTTCCGAATGTTTGTTCGGTGCGTTACGGGCTGTAAGGCGGTAGACACGGCTTCCTGTGGATCAAGGATGATAACCTAGTGGAGTCTCCCCATATATACTCGATGGTACGTGGGAGCACAAGTCCGTACTAGACCACAGTTGAGTCACAAAAGGAGGAATCACCCAACCTTAAGTGAAAACAAAAGTGACTAGGTTTAACGACGCCAGAGCATGTCTCTAGCCTAAACCTCTAGAATGTGAGCATTATGTTCTAATGCATTTTTAGGTTTATTCGATTTATTTTAAAGTTGATCTTGAGTTAAGTTTCGGTTTTCAGGTCCTACCATATGTAATCTCTCAAAATCTTAAATCCAATCTATATGCCAAAAAATGTCATTCCATTCGATGAATGCTAATTGCAAGAGAGTTAAAGAGCTTTCATGCAAACGAAATGATCACAAACAATAAAAGAGTTCCCCTAATGCAGCTAATGCAAATCAATAAGCTTTTCTTTAATATCACTAAATCACTAATCGAAATGAAAAGTCCTAATTTTCATTAACTGATTCAAAGCGAAAGAGATTTTTCTTTTCGATAATGTAAAAATGCACTAAAGAACTTTTGAGAAATAACACAAACAAATTATTTTCAATACAAACACGTTCAGTTCCTCAAATCACCAATCAAACATCCAAAGAACCAAAAAGATCCCAAGACAACAATGAACCATGTGATCTAGGCTCAAAGTGATACGAAGCGGAATTCAAGTGAAGACGAAGCAAATCACCCAAATAACGCAACAAAATGATTCAGAACTACAAAAAAAGTGTAAGGGAGCAAACAAAAGAGTCGAATGGACCACAAAGAGATCAAAATACCTTAGGAAGGCTCGATTCACAAGGCCACTAGATGTCCTAGGGCTAGAAATGCGAAGTCGGTAGAAAAAAGCAAACACCCAAAGGGTAGCGATCAAAGCTAGTCAAATCACACTCCAACACACTCAAGTAGTTTGATAAAGGTACTTAAGACAAAAACAACGCTCAAAAAGTTTAGAACCAAGCAAACTTCAAACGTTTACAGGCCTGGCGCAACTGTCAGGCTGCAACAAGCGCCTTTCAGGAATTGGCGCGGGTTGTAAATGTGCAACATGCGCCAACTGGCGCGACTGTCACGCTATAAACTAGTGCCAACCGAGTTTGCTAAGGAAAAATAAAAACAAAAGAGCCAAGGCCAAAAACTAGCAATACCTAAGTACACCAAGAGGCAAAAAACAACACAGGCATTCAACCCAGAAAGCTAAACAAGTGGGAGAAACCAAGGAAATAACCAAGGAAGAAGGTAAGTTCCAAGTCGTTCAGTTTGCAAACCAAACCGGAGATGGACTGAAGTAGCATTGATCTACTTCACTAATGCAAAGCAATAGCTTTTCGAAGGCTATCTGGCCAGACTTCAGGCTCCATCTAAAGTTTACAAATCAAACAACAAGACAAGATAAACAAACAAGGCAAAATCCAACTCCCCAGCGGAGTCGCTAAATTGTTGTATAGGTAAATCCCCTCTGCGGATAGAGGCGATCCCACTAGCCTAAATGGGGTCTAGCAACAATAAAACAACGCCAAAACGCACGTTCCTAATTGCAAAGTAAAGGCCAATGATGAGGGCCTACCTCGAATCCAATGCTAGTATTCGTAGAAGAGTCATCGCTTTCGTTCTTTCGGTTCAGCTGGTCACAATCCTCATGATCCTCGTGAACAGACACCTGCACATGCAAAGAACAAGAAAAATACAAGCATAAAATCCAAGAAATGAAACTATGTATCAGTCAGAAAGGATACAACTCAAACATCATTATAAAGACAACATGAGTGGAACCATAATGATAGTCGT
>APFE030252990.1:4513-15638 GCA_000404065.3 Pinus taeda | reverse complement strand
ACCATTTATGAGCAGTTTTCAGTGGAGAACTTCTGGGAGATGATGTAATCAGCTGACCTTGTTCCTTTAGGCAGTGAAGCAACACTTTTAGGGACTTAGGAGCCCTCAGTTTATGGACATGTATGATTGAGGTTGAAGTGCCAAAAAATGTCTATAACAGTGACCAATTGGAAAAAAGTGGTTGGTTCTGCCACATAGCTCGTGGGTATTGTTGCGAATTATATTGTGAGGGTTGAAAGAAAGAAGATGGATTAGTAGGCATACCTGTTTGTCATGGTTTCCATTGGTGACACTGATTTAGTAAGTAGAATAGTTTTTTTTTCTTCCTCTACCTCCTTATAGACTACTTTTAACCCTGGGAGTGATGGGCAACTTTCTGTGGCATGATCTTTAGTACATATGGCATAGGTTTTCACCATATCCAGTGGGATTCTTTGTGGTTATGCTTCTTCCTGCATCTAGGACAAAATATCACTAAGTTTTGTTCAACTTCAGCCTACTTTTGCTTGGCTTGCATAATGTCTAATTGCATTGTCAAAGTTCCCAAAATATCTATTTTGAAATCCTCTAGCACGTTGCCAATTTCTATGTGAGTTATACCTCCACCAGAGATTTTGTTGTCCTTGGAGGTCATGTTGTGTTCTGCTAGTTTCAATATCGTACTGCCTCTTGAGCACCTGATACAAAATTTAATAATGTCAGCATACTCTTCTTGATATATATCACCTTTACCCATAATATTTAATGTCTCTATCCATTGTTCTTTCATCCCTTTAATCAATGTAGTTTTTAGCACATTATCAGGCAAAGGAAGAGTTGCACAGGGAAACCGTTGGAGGTTATATTGAAAGTGTTCCACATATTCTTCTAACATTTCACTAGGTCTTGCTACCATTTGGAATATTTCATCTTTCAATTCCCTAGATCTGCAATAGTCCTGATATTTTTTAAGGAAAGCGGTTTTCATTTAATCCCAATCATTTATTGTGCCCCCACCTAATTCATAAACCAATGCAAGGTTTCTCCTTTTAATGTAGAGGAAAAAAGATTTAGTTTTTGGGGGTCAGTGGTATAATCATAACCCGACATAATACATCAAATTAAAATAGAAATGCATCTGGATCCTTAGATGTTAGTCCATGAAAGGTGAGAATATTTTGGAGAGGGATAACTTTCATGGGTGCATTGACAGATGTGTCAATGATGGGATACTGTAATGTAGAGGTCTGGGGTACTTGTGGGTTGTTGGCCATTTGATCAAATATATGCTAGTACCCTTCTGAGATCTCTAGAGAGTTATTCCTAGGATGATTAGAAGGAGTGGGAATGATCTTAACAACACTCCCTTGGTATGGGATACTAGGTGTTCCTTGTTGAATTACTACCTGAGGGGAACTTGGCTCCTCTGTTTCCCCTGTTTCTCCTCCTGCTTCACGAATATTACAAGAATTCCCTTCTTGTGAGGAAATTGGGCGTGAATTTTCAATTTCTTGAAAACTCTACTCAGTCAATACTATTTTGCTGTGGACCTCATCGTATGCTATAGATGGTGAGCCTATGGCCCGAAGGGAAACAATAGGTTGTCTGGAAGCAACATTTGGAACCCACTGATGGCTGAGATTTGGATTTCTTTAAGATGTCATCTATGAACGTTGATCGTCCAAGGGTCACCGGTCCCTTAGATTTGGCGGGTTTGGGTAGTGGAATTGGATTGTGAGTTTTTTTCTTCTTAGTCATTCATGAAAACAATTCAAATGTTTATCTCTACCTTAAGTTCCTAACAATCCTACTGGAAAGTGGGTGGGGGAGCAGGCATTTTACGTGCTCCATACGTAGTTTCTTATCTTTCGTTTTTAATACCCAGTTCTCTCTCAATAGACAAGGAGCAAATACCTACTTCAGTTTTCTATAATTGTGCCGAAAAGTGGGTGGAGGAGCAAGAACTTTACTTGCTCATTATGTAGGTTTTTACCTTCCGTTTTCAATACCCAATTCTTCTTCAACAACAATCATCAGATGTACATTACTCTTTAGAAATGGCTACACTCTCCCTGGCAATGGCGCCAAAATGTTGGTCGATAAAAGGTGGCTTTTAAAACTCCTAATTATGCTCACATTAATTATCAATCTGGGCAAGTCTTCTTATTTCAAGAGTGTACACAATATGTGGCAGTTATTTAAATCAGAGAGTAATGTTTCCTAAATTACAATGCAGATCTTTTAAATACAAGAGTAAACAGATGCATCTAGTAAATTCTAATTGCAAGTAAAGAAATCTCAATCCTTTAACGAAATCAAATCTTACATTTATCAAAGTAATAGCAACATCAGTTTGGAGTACAGTAGTGATAACTCATCCCTCTTTAACTGATTTAATATAAATCAAACCCAATCCTCAATAATTAATTTAAACAACGAATGATATAAATATGAGAGTTTCAACAACGATAGTTAATACTCTTTACAGTTGATTATATCAATTTTATGAGAGATTTTTCGGCGTAAATCACATGGAATTTCATTTGTCGACACATTTCGAACCCACCAGTGTGGTTCATCATCGGGACAAGTTGAAAAATTAGATCCAGTATGCATGTTAAATACTCAGAGCAGAACATCCAATGGCTAGCTTTGACTGGGAAATGGCTAGTTAGACAAGACCCAGGGTATAACTATATTAAACTAAAAAAGTTAATTAAAGGGACATATGAATTTACATAAAAGTTTTAGTAATTTTTTTAAATTATTTTAATTTTTATTATAAATATATATTACAAAATATATAAATATTAAATTAAATTAAATGATTATTAAATTAACAGTTAGTTATACATAAGAGGCATACTCGATCTAATTATTCAACTTTTCCTAACGATGAACCACACTAGTGGGTTCGAAACGCGTCAACAAATGAAATTTTATGTGATTTATGCCAAAAAATCTCTCATAAAATTGATATGGATCACAGAAGCCTCAATTCAACAATTGATTATATCAAGCAGAATATTTATCTTAGAAACTTGATCTGAAATGAAAGTAAATTGAATCAATGACAATACTACAAATTATATAAAGTAAAGAGATTATGTTAACATTGGAAAATAATAAACAGCGAAGTGATAAAATCATAGAAAGCAAGAATACTATCAAACCATCACACTTGCGAGAATTGGAAATGTATGACACAAGAAAAGCAGTTGAATCCACCCAAGGTGGGGCCCTTAGCCACTAGCGAACACTGCTAAGTTACTTTGGAAATGCAAGGGAACAACAACTTTACTAATATATTAATCATCAAACTGAATGAGCATTACAATATATTCGTGTTCTTCTCGACAACGAGAGTCTGTGATTACAATTACAATTTCAATAATACAGAAATTCCTCCTCCCTCTCCTTCTTACAAAACATCTCCTTTTATAATAGGAAAGGGTAAAAAGTTAAATGATAAACGTGATCCCTCAAGATCTCTTGATCCTGAGGGATTCGCAATAGTTTTCCATCTTCAGACATCATTTCCCTTCTTGCATTGATTCTGCTGATTTTCTTTTGGCCTTATCTACAACTGTCGTGTTCCTTCCTTATCTTGCCAATTTTTGCTATTCCTTCATAGGGAACAACATTTGTCCCTTTTTTTGTTTTCCTGCATAAAGGAAGGGAATAATTAGCTAAGTCGTAACTGCAGATAATTCCTTCATTTCTTACCGTAATTCCTTAATAGATTAGCGCATTGACATATAGAAAGGATAAAAATAAAGGAAAATGATGATGAGTTTAATAGTAAATGCATACCTTTTCCATGACCCAACAAGGGTGGCCATAGTCCCTCTGGATGCTATACCCATAACTCAAATCCCATCTACAGGAACAAAAACTGCAACAACTTATTCAACTCAAAATACAAGTGCTAAACAGGCGATAAAGGCACTGGAAAATATGTCAATCCAGTCAAAAGAAATTAATAATTTGAATGTGCAACTCAAAGCTTTGCAAGAACAGAAAGCCAAAATTGAAGATTCTTGTCTAGCTAAAGTACAAAAGTCACAAAGGCTGCTAGAGAGGTTATAGAAGCTGAAGAAGGATACATTAATTTGTCAAACCTTGGCTTAAGCCAAGGAAACCATTTGGATTGGTATTCTAGACTCCATGAATGAGATTTGGCCATGTATCCAAATCATTTTTTAACAGAAGGAATGGATACAAAAGGCCACTAAAACCATTGTTTAAGTAAGGGAAAAGTTGGGAGACATGCCTACAAAAGCCTCCAATATCATCAAATTCCTGAATTCAAAAAATAAATATGAACTTGAAGAGTTAGGAATTAGTAACATGATTGCCACCATCTTGGAAGTCAAGAAGGTTTTGATTAAAAGAAATCTCATTGATCAGTTAGAGGAGAAGTGTGAAACACTAGAGCTGGGAGGTGTGGGATGGGGTCCTCTAGGTCAATTTTGGGATTAAAATAACCCAATTTTTGATGTATTTTTTTTAATTAATGTAAATTCTCTGTGATTTGTGGATGTGGAGTGCATAGATGACTAGGAATCAAAGGGGGTTTAGACCCTTGATTATGGAAAGTTTGAGTAAGTTTTGAGACCCACCCATGGTCCGCGGACCATGGGATTGCATGAAAAAGGGTATAAATAGGTGTGCCTTAAGGAGTCTAAGATAGGTCTAGGTGGATAACGAATGGAGTCTTAGAAGTGACAATGCGGAGAACTAGTTCATTTCGGAGAAGAAAGGCTCTACAGCTGAGTGCGCAAAGGCCTAGGTAGAGTACACAGCTGAGTGCGTGGACCCCTGGAGCTGAGTGCACATGGTAGTTTTGAGTCTATAAAGCTGAATTGAAGATAAATAAAGAAAGTTACCAAAGAAATCATGTGTATATTTGTTTATCTCTGTCTACTTTTGTTTACGATACATGATGTGAATGGATAATTTGTTTATGAAATATTGATCTAATGATGTGCGATTCCCTTGAATAAGTCTTAATAGATTTACACAATGCATGTTAAATAATTTCATGAAGACTGTGATAAATTCTATTATGTTCACTAAATAATTTAAGTAGATCTACGCGAACACTAATTTAGGATTGCTTTCTAATGCGTGTAAGTGGATGAATCAATTGTTAAGGGTCTACAAACGCTGATTGTAGACCTTCGCGAAGGTCTGAAGGTTGTTTTAGTAGAGTTGTAGTATCGAGCCCTAAGGGCTTATCGATCTACAGGAAGTCAGATCTAAGGCACTAAAAGATATCACACTCGTCTCTAGATGTAGAAACTTGGTTCTTGCATCCCCCCATATTGCTTTAGGTGAGAATGCAGCCTGTGCTACGCATGTTGTTGCCGAAAGGGCCAATAGCATAGGGATTTTTTGGTTGGTGCAACTAAATCTAAACCTGAGTCAAGACCCCCTAAGCCAAAAAATGGTTCTGTTGCCGGGACTAGGATCTAATTGAAAGAGATGTGTGATGTCGCATCACTAGAATCTGACCAATAAAGAAATTGAAAAGTGGTTGGATCAGAAGATTCACAAGTTCGTGGCACAAGAAAACAGGAAACCACACCGTTCAAAAGAAGAGTGGTTGAACATGTATCTGTATACAGAGATACGCGAAATCTTCTTCTGCACTTTTCCAATTGAACTGTATGAGTGGTTAGCCAAATTAACAACCAACCAAGGAAGGTTGAAGCTTGATAATCCTATAGTGTGGATTCCTGAATTAATGTGATGATTAGAAGCCTCTAAAAATCAGATAGCGTAGGCTATTGATCATTGGATCAATTAGATTCTGGGAGGATTTGTTACATAATTCACAGTTGATACCTCAGTCAGTTACAGTGAAGCAGAGTGGAGACTTTAAATACCTAGATTAAAATGTGGTTATATGAAAAATAGGTTATGCCATTGCCTTGATGTTTGGAGCTACGTGAAGTGGAAAACTCTTTAGAAATCGAGAAAGATCAGGTCCTAAATATAGCCCATTGATCAGACCTCCCTTGAGCGACAATGAGGGAGCGGTACAAGCCTCACCATAGAGTGTTTTACAACTGATAACATAGGGTTTCCCATGTACACATCATCCATCCACTCCACCTCCATCTCCATCGCATACACCTTCGCCCATAACTCCCCCACCACCACCACCATTCAACATGTCGAATATAATGAAGTTGTCGATTTTCAAAGGCATCGAGAGTGAAGATATAGAGAAGTTATGGTTTGTTGTGAATGCTATGTGGACAACACAGTATATTACTGATGAAAATATAAAGAAGACACAATTGGTTACCTCTCCGCAGGATCGCGTGCTAACTTGGTATATTAAGTATTGTTCTGATAATCCTATGGCATCACTAGCAGAGACTAAGGCTACTTTAAACAAGGAGTTTAGTAAGCCTAAGTCTGACTCAAAGTCAGTAGTTGGATTTAAGGCAATCATGATGAGGGTTGATGAGATGCCTTGGGAATTAGATCAAAGGTTGAAATGTGTGATTCGAGAACCTAACATGTAGCTCACAGATTGTCAGCATCACGAATGGTTTATAGCTTTGCTTCTGCCCACCTATGGACTTCTCTATCGCAAAAGAAGGTAGGAAAATAGGTGGAAGCTTTGGAAATTGTGATGAGGTTGCATGAAATGCCTATTCAGGATGCGACCAATTCACTCTTACACAGGGTCTCTGCTTAGAATTGAAAAGCTTGAAGAAAGACAAGGAGACTAAACCAGAGGTACACATGGAAGTCTGGTGTCTGAATTGTAAGAGCCAGGGGTATAATAAAGACCACAATCCCATATTCACAGAATTATATTACAGGAGGAGGACCAATTCCCCTGAGGCTAGAAGCTCCAGTAGGACCAAGTATCCAAATCATATATTTAGTTCCTGATGGCAGAAATTTCATCACAAAGCTTCTATTTATATGCATGGGGTGAGTCCAAGTTATTATTTAGATGATGACCAAGTGAAAACTTTTAGTCCTCCACCTCATTATTACAAACTTTTTATCCTCCACCATTGCAAATTTGGGATGGACCTCCTTGACTTGAGCCTCACCTCAGGCGAAAATTTCAAATTTCAGTCTGGCTTACAATATGAATGGCATAGATTTAAACTTTGTGGACAAGCAGTATTCATTCTTTGAGGTCTACTAGTTGGTTATTGATGATTCCCATAAATAGGTATATTTTGAAGATCATTATGCCATCCTCTAGCCTTAAAAATATCCTTATCTCACATTAATTCACATTTTTTATTATATTATTCTTAGTAAGAGGAGTAAAACATGTTTGTCATTGTATGTGGCCTAATTTGGTTTAATTGTAGGTAAAATAAGCATTTTTTAGGCTATTACTATGTGGGGGCTTGATGGAGACAACTAAGAGATAATCTAGGGGGGTTTTCCACCTCCTTAACTCCCTAAATTAGCTTGGGATCATAGTATCCTCTCTCACCAGTTTGAATTCATTGGCAGTCGAGTGACTCTTAGTCCAAGAAAATCTCAAGAGGGAAAAGATCCACCATTTTTGAAATTTAGGAGGGAACCACTCATACTTTCGAGGGAGCTACTATTAGCTGCCCTTTTGTATAAATAAACAATAATAAGAGCTCATTAGGATTCAAATTTTTTGTTCAGCTAGGTGTAGCTATTTAGCTTGAAGCTTGACATTGTTACATTGAAATTTTATGTGATGTATGAGACCCACACTTTTGATAATGAGAATTTAGATTTTAAGCTACATTTATGTTAGTTTCAGAGGTTGATACCCTTGGGTTTGGGCCCAACCCAATGGATTTTGTCCCTCTTTTTGTACTTGTTTTCTTATTGATTCCAAGTAGTTCATAGTTTCTTTCATTTTTGTATAGATTAAGCTATAAAAACTTGTGGTTGCAAGCCTCTTCCTCATCTCCCTTGTGGGAGAATGAGTGGAAAGATTCACAACCACAACCAGAGAACATTGTGTTCATGATTTCTGGGAAATACATTAGTGCTAGTTGTTATACTTTACATTTTATTTTTGTAGCTTATAAGTCAGTTTAGTGATTAGATCAGTGTTATCGCATAAACTAGATGTTATTTAAATTCAACTCATCTTTTCCATCATAAGTTATCTCATTTTGTTTTTGATAAATGGATGTATCCATGTGATTTATTGTAGGGTTGTGTTGATATGCATGGAAGGGCACCTTCACCACTTCCATCTTGAAATCCTTCATCTTCTCTTTCCACCTTCATTCTTGTCCCAAAACTCTGTTTTCATAAGCCATTTTTCCTAGTGAACTTAGGATACCATGAGCACTCAACCTAGTGCAAAACAAACCTCTATGAGGTCCAGAGCTTGGCTAGGGGCTCAACCTAACCTCCCTTCATTTTATTCAACCTCCATCCACCTCTCCATACCCTCAAGACATCATTCTCACCCTCAAAATCCACTCAGAATCCCTCCTGTAGCAATACAGTGTAGGTTTTAATCCCGTATAGAAATTACCTACATATGAATTCTAAAACACATAAAATAAACAATGCGAGAGCATAACACATAAAACACATATACACAGATATTTTCCCCTGGATCCCAAAATTGATACTACCAGCTTGATTTTTCATTATGTTCCTTTTAATTTTACAATACATATTTATACATGTCGAAGTATCCAATAGCATGGACAGAAAACCATCGCATCCAAAACCATGGACCAAAAAACCATAGGTAGGTTCACCCAACCTAATATAGGGTCCAATTTTCTTTTTCCAGAGGCACTGCCCCAGACCCCATAGAGGGGGGCTACTTGTCCCCCTCAAACGCCTCAAATAAGGGGGGTTTCCACCCCCCTACACAATTGGCGCAACGAAGGGGTAACCCCTTCCCCCCTCTAGCCCCCCGGTTCACTACGTGGGTTAGTCATGGAAAGAATATAACACAACCCAACATACATGACCTCCTTTAGTAGCCACATGTAGCAATCATATCCAATTTCCTTCATCATTTTTTATCCCCACTAGAAATTTAACCCAGTCAATATGATTAGTGACCTCCACCTATGATTTGATGATCAAGCAAAGCTCCTAGGCCACTCCAACCATTCCTTTTATTCACTGCAAAAACATAGTAGTGTTAGTCTTTTTATCACAAGTATGATGCAAGTAGGCTATTGATTTACAAGTAAGTGTGAACTAGGTAGATGGTACATGAAATTATGATTGGTAGTTTGATGAATTATGCAATATAAAATAGTTTCCTTTTTGCAAGTAGATTTGGTATTTTGATGGATTTTGCAAGATAAAATAGTTTTCTTTTTGCAAGTAGATTAGCCTTTGTCACTTCATGCATTGATTAGTTAACATTTACCAGTTGACTTAATGGAATTTCCACTTTCATAGCTAGAAGTAATTTCCAATTGTACCTTCATCAACAAGATTTCATTCTAATTCAGTAAGAGGAATGGTCTCTAAGCACTTTTGATCTAATGTCATGACAAAGGGTGGCATGAGTAGAATCCAATCTATTGTGCATATAGCATTCTCACTTCTAAGTTTGTACAAACCCTAGGTTGATAATTTGAGTTGAGGATCCCTTGGGGGTTGCAACATTCTTGGTGCTAGACCAGGGCTCACAACTTCTTAGCACGATTGATGGTGAGGTGTCTAAGTAGATGTTATTTCTGCTTAAGCATTGTTTTCTGTTTTGCATACAGTTTTTGCAAAAGTGAAAAAAATTCAAAAAATATTTATTTCATGCCTTGTAAGAGTAGGGATAATTAAGGAAAATTTTTACCAAAAACCCCCACATCCTCAAATAGTAAACCTTCACTCTTCTTCGATGACTGTGAGCTTCCCTCTCTGATTGCAGGGTAGCTAGAAGACCCTCTAGGTGAGCAACCTGAAATTTTTAAAGAACCTATTGGGGAGAAGAAAAACCCACTTCACCTACCTAAATTATTGTTGAAAATAGGGACAATGATATTTTCCCTATCACAGAGACTAATGGAGAGGATAGAATGAAGAACATAATCCATACTTCCCTTCCACACTTCCATGGCTTAACCTCTGAGGATACTAATGGACCTCTAAATTAGACATAAATTAAGGCCCATGTCTCTAAATTAGATGTAAATTAAGGCCCATTTGACCATCCTTCAGCACATTAAACTTCTCTTTTGCATTAGATAATGTATTTTTAATTTTAATATGTTAATTAGGAAGGTTTATGGATAATTGCATATTTGTGCATAATATTATTTATTTTTGTGGAATATTGTGAGAATATTGGGTGGATTATGAAGATTTGGAGGAGGAGATAATTTAGGGACTTTCTCCCTATTACAAGAGGATCAGTATTAAATAATAAATCAACAAGATATTATGGAATTATGGCACAAATTGTGGGGCTACAATGATTGATAAAATCTAGGAATGTGTTCCTTTCCATTTAATGTAGATTCCTAGTATTGGGAACCAGATCCACTAATGAAGGGATTTTGGTGGGGAAATCTTCCTCCTGTCATGGGGAATGATTCCTAATCATTTTTTGTAAGTAATAAGTTGAATTTTCCTCTATTGGGGGATTATTGTTAATCTTCTCGTGGAGAGAACTCTTACTTTTGCAGGTCCATTGTCATTTCTTGTTGGGATGTAATTGTATTGATGAAAATAATGAAGATTAGCAACATGTTCAGCTTCTAAATCTTGGTCTCCTCCATAGGAATCTGATTTCCTTGGGCTTGGCCATCCTAGGAGCCTCAGAGCCATTTGTATCATTTACTTTTCTTCCCGTCACTTCTTATTCACATGCATCTCTTGTTCTTATCTTTTTTCTATTTCTGTATTCAGTGTTAATGATTTCTTGTCATAGGATTGGGTTAACTAGTTGAAGTAAGTTATTTTGAAGGAGAAAAAGAATAATTTCATCCTTGGAATGCTTTGGAAGGCCATAGTAGTCATTGAGCCACTTGGATTAATTTTCTTATTCCCAAATCTAGATTTTTGGAAGTCTTTTGTGGCAAATAACAATAATTTTTTGCTATTTTTTAGAGTGTGCTAACAAGCTTCAATCGAGTTGATTCCACTTGCATTAGATAAAATCATAATAATAATAATAATAATAATAATAATAATTTAA
>APFE030252971.1:0-12232 GCA_000404065.3 Pinus taeda | reverse complement strand
TTGATTAATGTTGAAAAATTCATTTATGTACAAGTTAATTGAACTTTTACTATTTCATATTACAGGCAAAAGTCAAATCTTCTTAACAATGAAGATCAACAATTTATAAATAATTATGAGTTCATTCATATTGATAGTTGGGCAAAAGATGATAGCCATATGTCTATGATTTTTAATCGGGTGGATGGAAAGAGTGATAGCCAAATACTGACTTATGATGTTGTTGTGAGAAAACTAACATATGAAACAAAAGGAGAGATAGTTAACATTTATCAAAAAACACAATTATTGATTAACTATCTTATAGACATATGTTCAAATGAAGGAGATTGGGTTCTGGATTTATTTTCTGGCTCAAGTAAGTTTTATTATATGGAATTTAATTTCAATATGCTATTTTTTTAATTAATATGTCATTGTACTAATTTACTTCATTATTTCTTTTGTGCTTGATAATTAGGTACAACACTAGCATGTTGCCTTCAAAAAGGAAGAAATTGCATTGCAATTGAGAAAGATCCATTATAGTGCAATTTCATTCAGCAAAGAATTAATGCTCTTCAATTTCTTCTAGATGCAATGCAAGAAATTGGGTTAAAGAAAGGGGACTTAAGTGAATCACGTGTGACAAAAAAGGCAAAGGAACCCCAACCACCATTACATGGAATGTTTGGAAAGACATACATTGGGAGATTTGCAGACATCAAAGATCTATTAGAAAAGGAAAATAAGCAAAATGAAGCAGAAAATATTGTGGAAGAAGACAATGATGAAACTCTAGAGGACGAAGAGTTTGGATTACGTGACATTGTTGATTAAATTTAAGTTATGCTTAGAAATCAAGCTTTGCAATGTTTTGACTTTGACATTTTATGAGAAGAATAATTAATCAATTAAGGTTGTTATGTGTTCAATATTTGTAATATGTGATTTTTGCATTGATTTTTAAGTTAATCATTATTTTTTGAAAAAAAAAAGTGATTATTATTATTTTTTCGACATGAAATTCATAAAAAAACTATTATTTAACCATTTTTAGTTAAAATTTTCGTATAAAAATTGTGATTTTGACATGTCAATTCTAGCAAAAAATTATAAAAACGTGTAGTTCTTTTGTTATATTTATGTTAAAAATGGTTATTTTTATGTCCATTGTTAAAAAATATTGTTTTTTAGAAAAAATTATTTCATGTGGATTGAAAAATTAATTAAGGATGTATAAATATGTAAATTGTCGAAAATTCAAAATATTGACTTTCTAATTTAAAAATGCAAAACAATAAAAACCTCACTACAAAAAAATTAAAATTAAAACAAAAACAAGAAAATATGAAGAAAACGACCACTTCAAAAACTATCAAATTTAGAAAATAATTATTTACATTTCATACATTAGAAAATTTAAAGTAAAAAAATAGGTCTTTAAAAAAAAGGGTGTGATGCAGAATACCCACTTTTTTAAATCAGCATGGAAATCACTACCATTCTAAAACATAATGTACATAAAAAAAATAAAGTGCCAAAAACTATGCTCTAAAAAAAATATGTGTGTTTTGCATCACCCCTTTTCAAAATCAAGTCACTTTTTTGCTATCTCTACGAAACGGGTAACAGTATCAGTTCCCATTTCAAAGTTTACATTGTTTTCCACATTATTGACCTACGGGTTACACTTGTGCTAGATTGATGAATGATGCCTTAATGCTTCCTTCTAGTGGATCTTTTCCTATCGACTACAACTCATTTGCTCTGGGACAAAGATATAGAGTCCATTTGGCAGTATCTTGGGGTTTGTAGTCATCAGTGTCAGATTCCTTCACTATTGATAGTGAGAAACCATCATTGTCCCTTGATTGATAGATTCTTCCAAGTGTTCGACTTCAACTCATTTATTCGCACTTGTTAGATTGTACTGGGTACCTTGACTCTCATTTTCATTATCGGTGAGTAGTCTCGTGTTTATTAAGGGTATACATCAATGACCGGTAATCAAACGATTTCTCATGTGGTCGACCTTAGATCATTTATTCCCATTGTGTAGAAATGTACCACGGCAATTGGTGAATACCTCGGGTTGTTTCAACATGTCTTGGTTCACTTGTCAGTTGCTCCTATTGCTGCTAGTTGACACCATCCACAGTATATGTTGCAGTTCTTCACAGCGACATCTTATATGCTGGAATCCGAGTTGTGATGTAGTATCATTTTATTCCATCATGTTCATTTGGTACTACTGGGGTCAGTTTTTGACATCAATGATCAGCTTCATCCTTTAGCTTCATTGATCGTCTTCTTATATGTGATATTCAGACATGTACTTTTCAATCACGATCAGATGATCCATTATGTACTTTCAGTTCTTTGTACTTGTATACATATTGGATCTGATTGTATTTGATATGTGGACATAATTTACTTTCTCTAAGCATGGGTATGCCCGCCTCAGACAAAATTTTCTTTCTGACCTCTTTTGATGGCTTGGCAGGTTGAATTCTGGTGAAGTCCTTCTCAGTTTCAACAAGATTCTTTGCATACACTTAATACATTTCCACCATCATGTACCCCTTCTGAACTCATATATTAGGGGGCATTTGTTATAGCACCATTTATCACCCTTGGTATTCGTAATGCTTGGTTTATGGCCTAGGGCAACTCCTCCTTCCAGACTTGGTCCAAATATTTTTAAAACAATGTTTTATTCCTTGTACGCTACTTTGCCCTGAGATAACAGTGTGTATACGCAGGTTAATCAATACCCAACCCGCGTATATGTGTTAAAACACTTAAAAAATTAAATTTCGTTAATTATGGGTGGAGTTCACGGTTTTTACCTGTTGATTACCTCCTATTGCCTGTAGCCCAACTGTTTCCCAACTAAAAAACTAATTGGGAGAAGTATAAATAGACTTCTATGGGAAGGCCTTAAAGATAAGAAAATATAGAGTTATTATACTAAGATTATCCCTGATTGAGTCTTATGTATCCCTATGCCTCATGCACTTCCCCAAGCTTCTGGAAACCCTTATTTCCTTGATTATAGATATTCTCCTTCTTGCTTGAGATATCATGGTGTTGGTTATGGAAGAAGATTGTTGAAGGCTGGGATAGGACGAATTCAGAGGACGGTTCCGCTTGGAGCTAGAAGAAGAAGAATCAGGTGAATTCTCTCCATGTTATTTATAGCTTACTGCAATAAAATAATTGTTGTCTTGTTTCCGAAAATAACTTTGTCTATGCATCAAATCGTGTTGTAATTCATGTATGAATGTTATTGGATGTAATGTTAATGTTATATCATTATTTTATATGATATAAAGTTAAATTTCATGAATATGCTTTACCTCTATACTGCTATGTATGTTCGAATTGAATAATTTTCAGGTCTAAAAAACATCGGGAGTTGCAGAGGGTCTGAACCCTGTGGGACCTACTTGAACGAAGGAAATATGGGTACAGTCGCTCTTGCATAGTTTGTTTATATAAGCATTTTTCCTGAGTTGTATGAGTGTTTCTTGTTGTAGTCTACTTTTGCTCTATTGGGGTTCTAACCCAAAGCCCTAGGGTACTTATTCCCGTAACACGCGCTACCCTGGGAAATACGAGGTACTACATGAAGTTCATCAAAAGCTATGCCTAGATCACCACGACAATGGAGAAGCTGTTGAAAAATGTCACGTTCTGTTGAAATGATGATTGCATGAAGAGTTTGGATGTACTAAAAGGGAAATTGGCCTCCGCGCCAATCTTGGTCTTCTCAAAATGGTATGTGGAGTTTCATGTCCATGTTGACGCGTCGTGTATAGAGCTGGGAGCAGTACTCACACAGGAGTGTGGAGAGGGCTTGGATCACCCTATCGCATTTGCAAGTCGCAGGCTTTCTAAAGTGGAAAAGAATTATTCTGCAACTGAACACGAGGGGTTGGCTATGGTGTACACGCTCCAAAAATATCGGAACTATTTGCTAGGGGGACATTTCAAGATGTATACAGACCATTCTGTGCTAAAATACTTGGTCAATAAGCTTGTGTTGGGGGGGCACATATGCAGGTGGCTCTTATTGTTCCAAGAATATGACTTTGAGGTTGTGGTGAAGCCTGGATGCCTGAACGTTGGACTGGATCACTTGTCATGCATTGAGATGAGAGAGGAACCTACTAGTTTAGAGGAAGGATAACCTGACGCACAACTCTTTTTTGTGCGCATAGCAGATGGACACTTTGAGTATAATCCACTTTCTGACAATGGGGACTGTGTCGAAGGAATACTCTGTCTAGTAGAAGAAGGAACTGGTAGTGCATGCGATTGATTTTTCTATCATCGCAGGGCACCTATACAAGATGGGCAATGATGAGATACTGCGAAGGTATGTACCTAACTTTGAACGAAGTTAGATCCTCAACGAAGCGCATGGGGGTGTTGCAGGAGGACATTATGCAGGGCGAGCGACTGCGCAAAAGATTCTCTGCGCAGGGTTGTGGTGGCCAACTCTTCATCAGGATTCAAAAGCACACTGTAAGGCCTGTGATATATGTCAAAGGATAGGTAAACCATTGCGAAGGGACGAGATGCCTTTGAATCCACAAATGAAGTTGCAGCCCTTCGAAAAGTGGGCAATCAACTTTGTAGGACCTATCAAACCTCAAGGAAAAACGGGCACGAGATATATTATCACCACGATAGAGTACCTGACTTGTTGGGTAAAAGCACAGCCAATCAAAGACTGCACAGCTGCCACAGCTGTGAATTTTTTGTTTGAACACGTGTTGACTTGATTTGGATTTTCAAAAATCTTAATGAGCGATCGCGGTACACATTTCCTAAATGAAACCATCAACGTGCTAACAGAAGAGTTTCAGGTGTATCATCAGAAAATCACACTGTATCACCCACAAGGCAATGGGATAGTAGAAGCATTCAACAAAATATTAGAGATTGCGCTGACCAAAGTATGCAACGTGCAACAGAACGATTGGGACCTGCAAGTACCTGCAGTACTATGGGCTTATAGGACAACGTGCAAGAAACTGACGAGACAAACACCTTTTTGATTGGTTTATAGTGTGGAAGTTGTCATGCCAATGGAGTATATTATGCCTAGTCTGCACATAGTAGCACTCATAGGTATGACAGACTGTGAAGCTCTGGAAGAAAGGCTCACGCAGTTGGAAGAACTTGAAGAGGAACAGTTCCTGGCTGGCTTCCATCAGCAGGTTATTAAGTTGTGCACCTTCAAGGTAAATGATTTAGTGTTTCTGTATGATAGTAAGTCTGATAAATTCCCAGGAAAGTTCAGAATGCATTCGCTGGGACCATACGTTGTTAAGGAGGTTACAAACGAAGGCGTGGTACAACTAGTCAAGCTAAATGGAGAGACTTTCCCAGGCAAAGTGAATGCCAACTGATTGAAGCCTTACATGGGTGGCCCGGCTATCTGACTAGCCAACAAAAGCACAGTCTTCATGCTCCAAGTAGCCGGACGAAGGCGCGGGACTATAAACAAATGCAAGGGACACAGGCACAGATTCAGGGAAGCAGTTCCGACATCGCGGTCTTGGAACAATGCGTACAGGAAATCCAGCAGGCAGCCACTCAGTGTGTTGATGACCTTGCAGTGGTTCGGACAGAGTTGGAGGGACTCCGCGCGAAGATCTCCACGCCACCAAAGTGACTCAGGGGTGAGTCATGATGTTTGTGTTCGAGGCCTATTGGGCATGGAATCCCCCCAAGGCATGTTTTGGGGCCTAAAGCCCAAGTTTTGACCAAGTCCTTTGTAAAAGCTCCGCGAATTGTGGGTGCGGAGCGCAAAATCATAATAGAGTCACTGGGTTGTCTGCCCTTGTTTTTGTAATGTAATGTTGGCTTGATTCCTACCCATGGTCCGCGAACCATGGGATTGTATAAATAGAGTGAGGCTCTAAGTGTAAAACATAGGATAGTTAATAGAATGGAATCATGATGAGTCTAAGTGATTGAGTCGAAGTGTAAAGTGTGTCTTTGGGTCGTAGAGTAGGAGAAGGCTTTGCAGTTGCGTGTGCAGAAGCCTAGTAGTCTACAGCTGAGTGTGCGAACCCATGCAGCTGAGTATGTAGGGCAGGTCGAGTCTGTAACCATTGGAAGAATTAATAAAGAGAATTTTACCATATTTCTATGTATCTTTTCCAGTTTTAAGGTAGGATTGGGTATAAATTACAAGTGTACTGTTTATTTACTACACGAACTCATATGAATGTGTTGTATAATTAAATATAACGTAAAACATCCATTTACGCGAATATAATTAACTGGTATAGGAAGATAAGTAAGATCTCAGGTGAGTCTTAGGGGAATAGCACAGAGCGCTGCTCTAGCAGTGCGGAAGTCCCACAACCCCTGGTTAGGGCTCCGTGAAGGCAAGTATATTAGGGCACGAAGGCCAGGGAAGTGCGCGAAGCAGCCTGTGTGCAGGGATGAACAGTGGGATCGAACCAGACCCTCAGACATCTCAAGGGTGCGGAAAACTAGTTCCATCACCCCCCCATACTACTTCGAGTGAGACCTCAGTCTGCGCTCTGCGGACTGTTGCCGAAAGGGCTATTAATACAGGGATTTGTTTGGCTAAATAACTCCAAACTTGGGTTAGGCCCCAACAAGCCAATATCTTGGGTTGATGAAGAAGTAAATTATGGATTTGAATTCAAGGGATCTATGGGTCAATCTAAAGGCTAGGGTTTGCCTAAAGATACTCAAATAGGTTACTTGGAAACACCAAATCAAGAAAATCTCAAGGCTTCTATAAACTATGGTTTTGAACTAGCATAAAGTAGCAAAAAAGTAGTTTATAATAATAGGAAATTTAGCTGTGAAAAGTGTAATTCGACTATGACAAATTAAGACCAAATTAGAAAGTAAACTAAGAAAAAACTTACAATATTTTTTATGGTTTATAACGCATATAACAAAAAATAAAACTTGATGTTGACAGTAGAAAATAGTTGAAAGATGCATGATAAACTTTAATTCAGCTTCTCTACTACACTTTTAAACAATATCTAACCCAAGGGCATACATGAACAATTCATTAAATGCCTAAAATACAAGATTATGTTGCAATTTAACCCTAATTTACCATAAAACAAAAACAAAAACTATTTTTATATTTTATAAGAGTGCCACAAGGGATATGGACTATTTCCTTGCCTATCTAAGGCATATGGAGTCTAGGATACAAATTATTCTAGGTTTATTTGGAGTGATTCTAAATCCAAACAAACTAGCACAAATAAACTAACATTCCCTAAGGTTTGAAATTTAGGTTCTCAATTTTCTAAACAATTAAGAGAAAGAAAAGTCTATATCTATTGTTCAAATACTTGAAGTAAGGGTTTATCTCAACAAACAAGTGCAAGTTGTTTGATGTTGAATCTGGATGGATCTATTAGGGTTTAGCATGAAAGTAAGTTTTCTTTCCTCGTGAAATCCATATGCCAAACCTTTGATACCCTCTTCTTCCTATCACCATGATTCAACCCGATTTCTCCAAATGTCGCTTGATTACTATGAGGATATCGTGGACTATACACCAAACATGTGGGAAGGGGTTAGCATTTGGATGGATCCAAATCACTTGCAGGAAACCCCTATATCTTCAACTCCTGTCACATGAGTCTCACATTCGACAATGGTACAGAATGGAAATCAGGATCAAATTTTGATGTAGGCCCTAGTATCGGTCCCGGGGTCACTAGGAGCAGGGTGATATTTACTAAATCGTATGTGGCCTAATTCCCAACATATTCCTTGCAGCGACCGCTTGTCCCATGTTTTTCAAAGTATTCTCCCCCCATCTACTCCACCTCACCATTTTCCTCACTGGATCTCTCCCTGTTTCTCTCATAGGTTGTCTTGGAGCAATATTAGTCATATTGTTTACCAACAAACTCCCTCTCCTCCCCATCACCCAGTTTCCTTAACAAATTCCTAACACTAAAAATGTTCAGTGGAGGTTGCATCACTCATAGGTAATTTTACTTTGAGGTTTCAATAATTGTGCCTCCCAGAAAATCCTTCTGGAAATGTATTAAGCATCTTCTTAAGGAACCATATTTGATCTTGGGGAAGGAAGTACAACTAAATGAAATTAAAAATATGGAAGACATGGTGGTGGCCAGTCGATTTATATGTCAGATAATGTCAACGTTTGGTCTCGCGTGAATGGATGGAACTCAATCTCAAACCTCTCCTTGGGTACACACCACACTACATGATTTTTGCAAAATGTTGTATGGATTGACAAGAGTCGGGTGCAGAGGATGTGGTAAAAAAATTGGCCCAAAAATGGACTTGGGGCTCTCAGGTCCTCATTATGAAGAGATGGTTAATCAACTTTGATGTCAGGGTTGAAAAGATGGATTTGGTTCCTATTTGGGTTTGTTTACCAACTCTCGCACCAATATTTTGTTTTGAAAGTGTCATTCAAGAGGTGAGGAGTTCCCTATTTTTTTTACTATGATGCATGTCTTTCTTACTAATAAACAGGAGTAATGGTGATACCCACATATTGGTTGGATTAAACCTATCTCTATGGCTCCCGAGTCTATATCCATTAGTGTAGGATCCAGCACTCACTACTGGAATATTGATTACAAGGGCATATCCTTAAAATTTTATTGTTTCCATGCTTATGGGAACTTAAGTAGGGACTGTGAAATAGGAAAAGGGAGTAGAAAGAAATGGGTCTGCAAAAGTGATTTTTCTTCAGCGCCACCATCGTCCTCCCATGAAAAATATCTCATAGATACACTAGAGCATCAAAAGGGATACTAGAAGCCTTGCTCACTATCAAGGAGTGAATAATTTCTCACAACCTCGACTCCTGCTCATGGAAAATCAACCAGGCATTGTTACAAGATTTATACTTTGAAATTGATGATGATTTTGTGATAGAGACTTTTTGTGTGTTCAATTGCAATGCAATTTTTAGTTAAGCTTGTTTTTATATGTACTCTATAATGGTACAAGACATTTTCCACAATTCTTCTTTTTAGTCTCTCAAAATCTATAATTTTGTCAAAAAGGTCAACAATGTCCTCACTTTGGGATCTTTAAACCTAATAACTTGCTCATTCTAACCTAGTTTTGAGTGAATATTTTTTTGAAGCTACTTAATTTATCAAATAGATTCCATATTTATTGTCAGATTTGAGACATTTTGCAATCTTCTTATGAGTTTTGGTTTTAATTCATCGTTGTGAATTTCAAGTTGGTTATTGCTCCTAGTTTACTCATTTTAGCATAAAAATTTAGAAACAAATGTTGATTGACATTCTTAGGAGCACGAGAATTTGGTACATTGTCAATGGTAACATCCCAAAACCTATATATGTAAAATAATTTACTATATGGAAAGTGCAATGTGAAAAATTGAGGGGCTTTATTGGGCTGAGAGGCTCTCTACAACCCAGTGTAGGTATAATGTAAGTATGTAAACAAATTTAAATGTCGACTCATTAAAAAATAATAAAAAGTTAAAAGTGATATGGAGATGAGTGTAAACATTTAAATGTTGGCTCAATTAATAATAAAAAGTTAAAAATAATAAACAAAAAGTTAAAAACTAATAAATAAAAAGTTAAAATAATATAAACCCCAAATGCCTGTAAACATTTAAAATTCAATTTGTTATATTTTGATTTTGTTATTAACTTGTGAATAGGCTTTGTTGCAATACCATGGGCCATTACCATGGCTTATCAATACCACATGCCCAAAAACCATAATTTATTTCATAATCAAAATATTTTATAACAATATGACAAGATTCTTAACCATTGCTACTCACTCCAACTTTACAATGGATAATATTAACTTGTAAATAAGATTTTTTACAATATCATTGGCCAATACCATGGCTTAGCAATACCACGTGCCCAAGAAAAAAACTTATTTTACTATCAAAATATTTTATAACAATATGAAAATATTATTAACCATGGATATTCACCCCCACTTTGCCATGGATATTATGAATTTGTGAATAGGATTTGTTACAATACTATGGGCCAATACCATAGCTTATCAATACCACATGCCCAAAAACCATAACTTATTTCATAATCAAAACATTTTATATTAGTATTAATTTAAATTTAATTTTATAACATTTTTAATTACCATTTAAATACGTTTCGAACAAACTTGTGGTTCATCATCAGGGACAACATGAAAAATTAGATCATAGCGTAATTATTAGAGTCAAAAACCTTTTAAACAACTATGGGGAAAAACAAAATATTTTGAGAAGTAGATAGAAAAAAAAGACAAAAATATTAATTGATTTTCTATATAATAATATATAAATATATATATTATAGAATAATAAACTAAATTAATAATAAAAAATATATTATCAATAATATATAAATAAGAGACCCTAAAATAAAAATATAAATAAAAGGACTATAACCTAATAATCAAATTTAAATAACAATTAATCCAGGGAAATTTTAAATTAGGAAAGAAAATAATATTATGAATGAGTATTAAAGAGAAAAATAATTAAATTAGTTATACATTAAAATTTAAACAATATGAATAACCAAACAGTTAATTTAATGTTATTAATATATTAATTTTTTATTCTGTTTTCAGAAAAGGAGAAAAGAAATTATGAAATTAATAACTAACATTATCCTTAAATAAAAAATAGTAAGTAAGAACTAATAATCTAATTCAAAAAAATGAAAGAAATAATCAAATAAAAACAATTAAATAAATTAAAGGAAAAAAAATACTTACGTTAAGTTATTAAAAAAAAAAAAATAATTAAATGGTTCTACATTAAATTTAAATGTAAATGTATAATCTAATTTTATTTTAATTTTAATTGTTTATTATTATTTTTATTATTATTTGAAAAAAAGGGAGGGATAAAAGAACAAACCTCAGGGGCAAATTAAGAATAAAAAGACCGAAAGAAGGAGAAGGAGAAAAGAAAGGAAGGAAGCTAAGAGGAAAGGGTTGGAATCCAGCAGCTACTAATTTTCCAACCGTCGTCCCCATTAAGATTACTAGGCCTCCTTTCAATTTCTATGGCTTCCCTAAATTTGTGGTGATGAAAGTGAGAAATCTTCGCAATGACCTTAGCCTCCTCAATGCATATCTGATGTTTGGTCTTCTCAGCATATTCTACTAAGGCCGAAGAGGGGGTCCTTCCATGCTTGATATTAGCAACGTGTTCCTTAATCCTTTGATTAATGGATTGGCATGTTTCACCAATGCATGATGTTCCACAAGAGCATGGGATGACATAAACACCTTTCATATCCTTGGGGTCCACAGGGTCTTTAGCCGATTTTAAGGAACTTCTTATGGTGTTTAGGGGTCGAAAAGTAGAGGGCACGCTGTGTTTCCTTAGGATTCTTGCAATCATATCAGTCATCCCTGAATGAAGGGGAGGTGAACTCCAGAACTACGATCATTAGGGCTTGTCTTAGCCTTAGGACTTTTGCAAGCTTTGAGGAAGGCTTTAAGGCCTTGTTTTTTACTGTAACCATTATTGACAAAAACCTTCAAGAGATGGGATTTCTCTTTAGAAAAATGGTCAGCATCAGAAACCCTCATAGCTCAAGTAGCTAGAGTGTAGAGAACCCCCAACTTTAGAGCAGGGAAATTATGGGACCTAGCATGAAGATACTACTCAGTATGGGTTTTCTTCTGAAATACCTAATGGGAAAATGAGCCATCCTCTTTAATTACGTCATAAGGCATTCCTCTAGGAAGAACATCCCTCCCATGCTGATGTGTTTGGTTATGTGTTGTTAATCTTGTGCATTAGGCAATTAGAATATTTTCCATGGTTGGATCATCATAGCAATAAGTGGCTTTCTTCTTGCTTTCTTTGTGTTTATTTTATTTGGTAGGTCATTTGATATTTGTGTAAATAACTTGACCTGAGTCCTCCTATCACTTTATCTTGTCCCAGTGCAAAATTTTTTTCGTAATATTTTATTTATGCATTCTCTTTCTCTACTTTTTCCAGTGGTCTACACGAGTGAATTCTTGTCAAAAATTTGAAGGCTAGCCCAAAATATGTCTCGCATGGTACCCTAGGCCAGTGAGCTATTTGTCTGTATGGACACCACTTGAAGCTCCTTGCTTCCATAACTTCAGGTTTGCATTGCCTTCAATTGCTTCTCATCTTGTTTTGCTTTATGTTTTTTAAATGTTACAACAATAGTTCTATTACCGGGCCCAA
>APFE030252966.1:43584-68430 GCA_000404065.3 Pinus taeda | reverse complement strand
AACTATTCATTTGCTCTTCTGAATGGATTTGGGTTTCTAGGAGCAAATGTGTTCTGTTGCCTTGTCTTTCCAGAGTTTTTTTCAACCTTCAGCTTAGATATCTCAGCAGCCAATGACTCTATCATTCTAGTCATTTTATCTAATTTAGGCTCGGAAGATGAGGCAGAGGAAGAAGAAGCCTCACCTCTTTGCCTCCTCCTATCAGCATGACTTCTGAGTTTTTCTGCAGCCATAATGTTAGATTCTACCTCTAGTGTTGCATCTTGCATTTCAGCTAGGGAAGCACATCTTCTTTCTCTCAACAGCAAACAGAAATTAGAGTCAAAGGCACTGGCATAGGTGAGTTTGGCAGAGGTGGGGGTAGGCTTGACTTCAACTGGTATCTTACTATACATACGATTGAATCTTTTATTAAAATCAGGCAATGATTCCCCATTTTCCCTCCTCAGGTTACCAAACTCAGTATGGTAATACAACAAGTCCTTTTTATCTCCCCAATGTTTCAAGAATGCATCGTCTAATGCTTCAATATCAGCAATAGACCTAGGGGCCAGTTCTCTGAACCACTTTCTGGCCTCTCCATCAAGACTCTGGACAAAAACTCTCATCCACACATCATTTTCGCTTATATCTAAGTTATCAGCATAGCTATAAAAAGACTCAAGGTGCTCTTCAACAGTTACTCCATCTGTACCAGTGAACTTAGGCATGTATTTTTGGCACTCTCTGGCAGGCATGGCATTCAAAGGGACAGGCAAGACTAAGGGCCCATACCTAGCAGCTATGATTCTTTCCATCTTCGTGGGTGCTTGCTGACCTGCCATAATTGGGGTAGGTGGAAGGATGCTGGTAGATTGAATGGTGGGGAACAATGAAATGGATGACATAGACAAGGGAATATGATGGACTGTATGGGAGACTTTCTTTGGACTGAGATCCAAAGGGGAACTAAGTGAACAAGGAGCTTTATGAATCTCTGAAGGTGATTCTTCTCTAATAGTGCTAGGTTCTAGATCTTCAGATTGTATATTTTCAACTATAACCTTCTCTTGTAGAGATACATAAGATTTCTTGGGCTTACCTAATCTTAATGCTCCTTTTTGTGATTTTTTCTTTGACTTGACAATCTTCTCAGGGTCAGGCACTGGGTCAGCTGGTGATTTCTGAGGATTTCTTCGGGTATGCCTCACAAACTGAGCCAGAACTGGAACGTGGAGTCGCCACCAGGTTGGTTCTCCAGTAGAGTCGCCAGATAGATGATTACAACCAAAAATGTGCCCAGACTTTGTCTATCATCAAAATCTGGAACTGTGTCGTTCTCCCAGGGAAGCTGAGCTTCAATATCCTCTCAATGTTATCACCCCAAGAAACTCTCCTAGGTTGTATCTCGGAGATGCTCGGGAACATTACAAAAACTCAACTTAATGTGGGAAATGGGTGAATGGAAGGAATGATGCTTGTTCAAGCCAGATAACCACTTCTACTATGCTTAAGTCCAGACATGCGTGAACACCCCTAGACTACAAGGCTTTAGGCCACCAACTACTCACAGTTTAAGGATTGAGTGAATACGGAGAATACTGACCACACTAGCAGATGCACAGGACCCTGTGATGGCCGGCTGCAACCAGTAAAGAAGTCTGCAAATCTATTACCTAATGCACATACAGGATGACAACTCTCTGGCACTAAGTAAAAAGAAACCTGAATAACACATTCACTGATACATACAAGATTTTAACACAGAAGTGGGATGACAGCTCCTCTAATGCTAAACATCAAGAGTTCAAGAAAACTGCATAACAGGCACAGACTAGAACAGAGTAGAAATGGAAAGTGAGCAATTAACAGCAAAAGAAGCTTGTATTAGCTGAAAATGCCGATGAGACGCTGCAAGTATCAAAGCAGTCACAGTCTCCAGAAGTTGAACCTTACATCAAACAACAACCTTCCACCCACCCCCTAGATTACATCTGTTTTCTGGGTATATATAGAGTTTGATTACAAAGATATTCTGTTGTTTTATGCGTGGAGGGGTCATAATGGACCACCAACCACTTTAACTCTCTGATGGAGTCTCTGCTACAATCTGCTTGCTTTAATGAATGAATTTGACGTTCTCTGGTGCTCTGTTGTCCTTCTCAAACAGGTGGAGTGTTATATGGAAGGAGTTCCATAACTGATAAATGCATTTATCTGCTCGAGGCTGGTCCTTTCCCTTCTCGGTCATACTGTTCATTGAATGCGGTGGTTGAAGATTAACTGTGTAGAGTGCTGAACACTAGCCACCTTCGTCCTTCGGGTGCATGGTACAGGTCAAAGACACGAAAACTGCATGGGGGATGAATGGAGGATAGGGAATAAATATCAGTCGTTGGATCACATGGATGGATGGCGGAGATCTATCGGCGGGAGACATTAGGAAGAAGCGAGAGCAAACAGTCCTGAGCCGTTGGATCTTGGGCGGATAGACCCAACGGTTATCGAGGGTGGAAGGTACACGGAGCTTAACGGCTGGGGAAAATAGTTTAAGCAGCGGGTAGTATTGATCGCACCGCTTTGGAGCCTATGGCAGTAATTGTACACCGGCTTACAATCACACTTATCGCATGATGCGTGGCAGATGTGACGGGATGAAAACCACATTTTCGCGAGTTAACGAGTGGGCAGATTATGGGCGCGGGAGGTGCGAATGCTGTTGGATGAAACGGATGGAAGGTGGAGATTAGTTTGCGGGAGATATGAGAGCGAACTGGGCGTGGGCCATGGGATCTTGTCGGGACTGATCGGACGACGGAGGAGTAATTAGCGAGTCGCTTTATCAGGCGTGACGGGAGTCATTGGGTCGACGTTTTCCTTTGATAACTTTGGGCCTTTATGTTTGCCGATGTGCGATTGCGGTCTGATTGCATGGCAATATTGCATCGATGGAAGTCAAAGGGGAAGCCTTTACACATATGGATGCAATTTTTCGATTGCGATTAGACCACGGACCTGATAAAGGAATTAACTGCTTTTAAGAAAATGACTGTTGTGATGGAAAAGGGCTTATAGCGCTTTTTTTTTGCGAAGGCGCGCGGTTTTATGGGTCTGAGGATTTTAATGCCAAGTTTTGGAGGAAAACAGGGGTAGCGGGGGTTAAGAGAGTGTAAGGAGGATGAAGGAGAAGAAGAAAACAGGCTGCTGCAATCTCTCTTTTAGCATAAACACATGGCCAAGCTGGTATTTGGTTCTCCAAATGCTGAAGTATGTAGCAGAGCTAACAGATGGAATCTGAACATTCTCTTTTTGATCATCAATCATAGGATGCTCATATAATCTCAAGTTTTCCACATTCACAACAGAATAAATTTGCATGTAAGGTGGCAAATCTAATTGGAAAGCATTGTTACCAATCTTCTACAACATTTTGAAAGGATCGTATCTAATTGGCTTGAGATTTTTACCTTCATCTTGTAGTCTTTCTTTGCCAATGTACAACCAAACTTGATTCCCACTTGGAAATCATGATCAACCCTACGCTTATCATGTCTTACTTTATACTTGGCTTGGATTTTCTCCAGCTGTTCTTGTACACTTTGATGCACTAGCATAATTTGTTCAAGGAAATGCTTGGCTTTATCCACATCATTATGTTCATCACTATGTTCATCTTTACCAAAGAAATCCAAATGATACTTTAGAAAATAGCCCAAACAAGATTCAAATAGAGATACTTGTGTAGATGAATGATTAGCATGATTGTAGGCATGTTGGATGTAATGAAAATTCTCATCCCAAAGTTTAGGATGCTTACCCCAATATTGTCGAAGGAGATGCACTATTGTTCTGTTCACTACTTTTGTCCAGATGTTAGTTTTTGGATGAAATAGTGTGCTCTTCTTCAACTTTGTGTCCATGAGTTCCCATAAACTTGACCAAAACTTCCCGATAAATCAAGAATCTCGATCATAAATAATCAAAGTAGGTAACCCAAAATGAACCCATACATTTTGGAAGAACATATTTGTGCTTTGTTCAACTATAACCTATTTCTTACATGGCATCAACACACACAATTTTTTGAAATGATCCACTACAACATATAAATAATCATGACCTTTCCTATGGATTGGTAGTCCCCCAACAAAATCCATAGAAATACTTTCCCAAGAACAATAAGGGATAGGAAGTGGAGTATACAAACCCAATTTCCTATTGCTTGGCTTGCTAGTAGCACATATAGAACATCCTTTTACATATCTTGATACAGTTTCATTCATGCGAGGCCAATAACAATACCTCTGTAATTGAGCAACTATTTTTCCTACACCAAAGTGACAAACAATAAGAGAAGTGTGGGCTTCCCTTATGACATTGACTCTTTCACCTTGTGGAACATATAAATTTCCAAGATGATATAAGAACTTGTATGAACATGATAATCCAACTCTTCAACATGAATTCCTTGACTCAATTTTGTATAAACATCTTTAAAATCTTCATCTTGAGCATATTGTTCAATATAACTTTCATGCATTCTTGGGTTATGCTTAAGAATAATAGATGCATTAACAATAGGCCTTGATAATATATATGCAACTTTGTTGTATATACCTTTCTTATACCTCATTACCAAATGAAATTGTTGTAGGAATCCCATCCATTTGAAATGTCTAGCTTATTGTAGCTTGGTTTGTGATTGTAAATATTACAAAGGTTGATGGTCAATATGAATAATCGTTTCTTTACCCATCAAATAATGCTTCCATTTCTTCACACTTTTTACCAAAGCATACAAATCTTTATCATAATTTGGATATTTAATTACTGCATTGGTAAAGGTTTCAGAATGATAACATATTGGCTTACCATGTTGCATCAAAACTGCTCCCATTGCATATTTGCTTGCATTAGTTTGAGTTTCAAATCACTCCTTAAGATCTGGAAGTGCTAGAAATGGTGTTTTATTGATTTTCTCTTTCAAAGTGTTGAAGGATTTCTGCTGCTTTCCTCCCCACTGAAAGACTTGCTTCACACTCTTCAAAGCATGTAATGGTGCTACAAATTAGAAGTTAGCGATAAATTTTCTCCAATATTGAGCGGCTCCCAAAAAGCCCCTAACTTCTATTACATTGTTGGGTTTAGGCCAATTTGCAATAACATCAACTTTGGAGGGATCAATCCTAAATTCATCTCCTCCTACAATATGACCCAAAAAAACCAAAGAGGTTTCCCCAAATTCACATTTTGGC
The DNA here is from genome assembly GCA_000404065.3 of Pinus taeda. Taxonomy (NCBI): domain Eukaryota; kingdom Viridiplantae; phylum Streptophyta; class Pinopsida; order Pinales; family Pinaceae; genus Pinus; species Pinus taeda. The sequence goes on along the minus strand of APFE030252966.1, from coordinate 63,196 downwards.
ATCTTCAAATACAACTTTTCCTTTTTCAAGACATCTAACACTTTCTTCAAATGCTTGACATGCTCTTCACGAGTATTACTGAATATAGAAATATTATCTAAGTATACTATGAAAAAATAATCAAGGAATGGTCGTAATACATCATTCATAACTCTCATGAATGCGGTAGATGCATTGCAAAGCCATAACGACCTAATTAACCATTCAAACAAACCTAGTTTTGTCTTGAAAGCAGCTTTCCAAATATCATCTTCAACAATCCTTATCTGATGATAATTGCTTCTCAAATCTAACTTAGTAAAATAAACAAATTCCTTTAACTGATCTAGCGAATCATCAATGTGAGGAAGAGTATAGTTATTCTTTACTATAATCTTGTTCAAAGCTCAAAACTCCTCACACATGTGCCAAGCACCATCTTTCTTCGGAACAAAAACAATAGGATACCCACAAGGATATGTACTAGAACTGATGACCCCTTTGTCAAGCAACTCTTGAATTTGTTTCTTAATTTCTGCATTCTCTAAAACTGACATTCTATACATGCCACTATTCGGAAGTGGTGTATCCTACTACAACTGAATCTCATGTTGGATTCCTCTTTTTGGAGGTAACCCTTCAAGTTCTTGAAACATCTTTTCATAAGTGTTAACAACTTCAACCAATTCATGATTGATTTTAGAATCACATCCTGTGAAAGCTTCAGATTCAACAGTATATTTAGCTTTAATCATCAACAACACAAAATTCTTACTAGCATTCACAAGCCTTCTCATCTAACCAACACTAACAAGAGATAAGTTCGTCTTCTTACGATATGCTCTAACAAAATACTCAAATCCATGTTTAAAGAGATGATAAGTTGATCTCATGATGATAGAATATGGCTTTTTGATGATATAAGTATGAAATCCCTAAAACAATTTTGAAAATATCAAGTGGTACAACATCAAGCTCTACCTCATCTATAAAATTAGTAGTGATGGAAAATTTGAGTTTACATTTTCTTGTCACTTGTAATTTGGCATCATCACATATCCAACCCAAAGGGTAAGGTTTTGCATGAGGTGCAGTTTATAAATTAAGTTTCTTGACAATTGCTTCAGAGATAAGATTGACTTGGGACCCATTATCAAATAGTGTATCAATCTTTGTATGTTTTGTAATGACCCTGATATGGAAAAGCTCACTTGTTTCTTTATCATTTTGAGTTTCATTAGGCTTACTAGAAGAACTAGTACTTGCATTAGAAGTTATACCTTTCATTCCCATGGTTGTGATTTTGGTTTCATCAAATGAATCAGATCCTAGATCTTGTTGAATTGTAGCAACAACCTTTTCTTTCCCCTTGTTATTGAACTTCTTTGGTCTCAATTCTGGATGTAATTTCCAATAGTGGTCTTCATCATGGCCATATTTTGAACATTGTTTACAGGTAAGTTTCTCTCCCTCTTTCTTAACAATATATTTATTTTTTCCTTTGCCTTTAAACTTCCCCTTTCCTTTGTCTTCAGATTTAAAAGGTTTCTTGTTGGAATCTTGAGGAACATTCATGCCTCTTGATTCTAAATGAGTTGCCTGAACACATACTTTATCTAGATTTGTGGGATTAAACATAAGTATAATATGTCTTAAATAAGTATGTAATTCACTTATACTTTAGGAGAGTATCTTGTGAATTCAAATCAACACCCAATATCAAAGTTCTTCTTCTAAATTCATGTGCAACTTTGGAGACTCTGACCTTTAGCTTGTCTAAAATTTTGCCAAATCCATAATTTCATTTTGCATGTACGCTAATGGATAAAATTTACTTCTTAATGAAACTATAAAATCATTCCAAGAATAGATAATTTTACCACTTTTCCTCAAATCTTCTTGAGTTCTAGCCTCCCACTAGAGGAGGGTTGCACCTTCCAAGTGAAGAGAAGAATGGATCTTTGTGACATCATCATCAATCTTTTGAATCCTACAATATACTTCAATTTGATGAATCCAATTATCCAACTTTTCGGCATTTAGTTCCCAATTGTACATAGGCAATTCAAACTTGACATTAAGCTTAATCAAATGATACTTAGCATGTCCTTTTGGAGATGGAGGAGAAGTAGGTCTATGAGATGAAGGAGGTGAAAAATGAGGTGAGAATGGAAGTGTAGATGGAGGTGAAGGAGGAGGTGGAGATGGAGGCTTACTCCCATTACCACCATTACCTTTTATTTATTATAACTTTCTCCTTGAAAGCTTGTGGTTCTCTCATTGTATAATACTTTCACCATCTCAGTCATATCATAGAAAGCCTTTCTAAAAGCTCTCTCATCCTCAAACATCAACATTGGTCCTTGTCCTTATTCATGTGTCGTGACTTATGGAGTGTATGGCCTCCTTGAGCCAATTTGAGGGTTTGGTTCTTCAAGTACTCCTTCACCTCTTCTCAATTTAGACCTTGTAATCATTAAAAAAAAAACTTACAAATTATGTCAAACCTTCACAAAAACCATGCTCTGATATCAAATTGACCTGAAATTAAAAATGAAGGTTTCATGAAATGTTTTGCAAGTTAGTTTATGTCTTTTAGGCAGTGGATCATGATCGCAAAATCACACAAACTAAAGTAAATTTTGCATATTTTTAATAGTTAAAATGGATAATAAGCAGCATCAAAACACAACAAATTGATGACGGAGTTCACCCCTCCTGGGCTACCTCTCTGGGTCCAGCTTCCAATGGTGTCCCTTTTTATTATATGCTCAAATGTTCAAATACATCAACATACAATGCTCAACTTGCAAAAATAACACTGCCATTGCATCTAGAACGCCTAAAAACCATTGTGTAGGCTCTTCTTGGGCTCAAAAAGGCTAAAAAATGGCCAAGATAGGCGTCCTTCTTCAATATGTGTACAAAACCCTCTACAAAACTAATTCCTCGGCAAAATTGGAAACAAAATGGTTCGTTTGTCTATTGGTTTAGTGCTCAGTTGAAATCTCAGAGGTCTCGGGTTCAATTCCCATCCTTTGGTGGGTTTGGCATTTTTGTTTTTTTTATTTGTGGACCTTAGGCCCCTTCCAAACATCGTGCTCTTGGTCGTGTGGTCACATATGGCTTGGGCCTAATCACGGGTAGGGTGCCACGCACCCAAAAATTCCACCCGTTAGTGGTCACATCTCTCAACATAACCATGGGGCAACACTTAATTGTCACACCCTTCTCCCGCACCCCTGTCGTAACCTCCGCTCGTGGTCACCATAACCATAATGAAACCTAGGGCTAGGGTGTGGGCAGGGTGCCAGGTGCCCCACCCTTCCCAACACTTCATTGTTGGTCACGAGATATAACCTGCACCTGGGTTGGTCAGGTGCGCTCACCATCCCGACCCTCCCACCAACGACAAAACCATATGTCCTTAAATATAAATGTGCCACCCTCATTTAACAAGAACCGCATGTGGTCTAATGGTGCAACGAAAAATTGCTAGGCATGAGGTCTGGAGTTCGAATCCTTTGGATATTTGTCGGTCCATTGAACAAAATTTTGGCCTCATCTAGAGTGCCACGTGGAGCCTTGGGATTGTGCCATTTGTCACTCTGTGATTGGACCATCCCAAAAAGCCTTCAACCAATAATTTTGCACCAAGTGTCCATGTACAACTGGTCCACATGTCAAATTTTGATTGGCTCCCGCACTTCCCAATCAACATATGACATCAACATCACATCATCATACAAAATGCCATGTGGCATCCGTACACTACACAATCAACCTTATAAGTTGAATTTTTAGTTGTTTTCCAGAAACTTCAGAATGTGATAACTTCCTCATACAGTGTCAGATTGAGGTGATTCAAGCATCACTGGAATTAGAACAATGATATATATGATTTGGTGTTGGTTTTTGGAGATGTTAATAAATTTAATTTTTGAGAATATTTTTGATCCCTTAGCTCAAGGGTCCATCCCCTAATTCATATTTATTTTCTCTCTAATCATGGCACTTAGAAGACTCAATGTGGCCCTCCAACAACCCTACAATCTCAACTCGGATTGCATATGGATGGATTATTCATAACTTGTGATAACTACTTGGTTGACTTGTGACCAAGGCTTATTCTTAGCACATTATTTTATAATTTTGAGGGTTCATTAGGCTAATTCGATTTAGAGAGACTCAGATAAATAGAAGTGAGTCTCATTTGTGAGAACTCATCATCATCACTTGGATTCTTCTCTTGTAAAGAACTCACACATTTTATTTGGAAGTTATTTGGGTATCTTGGATGCACTATGATATTTGGAGCTAATTTTTTAATCTTGTCTTGGAGCTACTTCTTGAATATGGATGGATATATTGCATGATTATCTTGTAAGTTATTTTGTTGATGAAATATTTCTCTTGAAAATGTCTAATGTATGTAATTTTTGCAACAAATGTGAATGTTATTGTTCCCTAACTTTGTTGAAGAAATTTTTGGAAGCTATTTGGTTGGCTTTTGTATATGTTACTCATGATATAACATACAACGAATGGTCCTAGTGATGAAATGTTATTTTTATTCATGAAATTCCATATTCTAATAGTAGGTAATTGTTGAAGGTTGGTAGCTAGGGCATCAACTTTTGACCTCCTTGAGGATAAATTTTCCAATCTAACACATCGAGGACTTCATAGCCTAAAGGAATAGGCACTAGTCCAGGGATTTTGGTGATCAAACTCCTCTTTCTCCATATTTTCTCCTCCTAAATTTCGGTCTTCTCAATTTTGATCTCCTAATGGTAAGGTCTAAGCTACCTATTCTCCAAGTTTGGTGGGCATCCACTCAAGTTTCATCAAACGTTTTATGAGCTTAGTATTCATTGAAATAAATAATAAGAAACCCTTTCTCCTCCCTTTCCTTGACCTAGTGAGTTCCTTGGAATCATTTCTTCCTATGCTTATTCATAAAACCCTTGGTCTAATGCAAATCTTTCCTAGGTCTCTCAAAGAGAACAAAGAACCTTTAGAAGTGTCTTGAGTCATCACATAAATCTTCTTTGAGAGGTCCTATCTTACCTTCCAGAGTCTTGACCTTAGGAATAACTATTAGCATCAACATATCTAAAACCCTAGGTCATGATGTCTTCGCCCTAAAGATTTTATTGGACAGCATGTTAGCTTCATTGAAGCATTCATCCATTATTGTGTCTCTCCTTGAATGGGCTTGGCAGAATCACTTCATACCTGAATCATTGATCTAACCATCTTAAGTGATTCCCCTTATACTAGGACTCCTCCCAACAGTGAAATTCCATAAAGATAAGGGAACCTTGATTGAGGTGATAGTGGGTAATTTTCCCATTGTTTTCACTTAATATAGTAGTTGTTCCTTCTTAGGACCCTGCTAGATTGTGTGGTAATATTTTTGGCATCGTTTTAGGGGAGGAAGCAGTTCTGCCTCCTTGGTTCCATATTTGAAGAGGTAATTATTATAACGACAATATAGATCCTCTTCTAGAAACTCCATTGGAAGAACGAAGCCCTTGTACTTAATTGAACCTCAAAGTTAATGCTTGTAGGGTGATGATATGGGATGATCCTAAAAAGGCCTAAAATTCAAATTATCTAGTTAGTCTATCTCATTCCGGAAAATGGTTAAACTTGTACTGAGTATATGCCTTTTCATTTACTTTAATGAGTTCGGAATGACAAGTGCTCGACAATCTTTTCATATTTTGGGAGTCGCAAAAGAGCTGAAAGAGAACTCCTCTTGGAGGAATGAGTGGTATAAAAGGGTAGAAACTAGTTGCGATCATGATGGAACTGTTCAAAACATATAAAGGTTAAGAGTCTAACTAATAATACCATCTTAATGGTTCCTCGAGAAAGGCTAAAACAACCAAGTGAAATTGTATGATCGACCAAGAAAATGGTGAGGATGGAAAGAGAAAACAAGGCTCATTTGGAAAAATCAGGTTGCTATAAAAATGGAAATCACAAGAATAGGATGAGAATGGTTTCATTTTTACACAAGCTAGAAACAGAGGAAAAACTATGCTTAAAATAAGTTTGCATGCCCCTAGAATAATGACTCAATTCGAGGTACATGCCCCTCAAACTTCATTTATTTCACCTAAGTAGACTATCAGTTACTAACAGGTAGATGGAATGAAGGTTCATTTACGAGATCAAGTGAAATACTCGACTGGGAATTTATGAGATCTAATCAAAGACTTGAATTGGAAGGGGATCTATTTCATTTTTTAATGAGCTTGACATAGGAAAAGAATTAAGCTCAAAGGACCTTCTTTCATTTTTTTAAGGAGCTTGACAAAAGACAAGGAACTCTACTCTGGGGACTTTGTTTTATTTTTTAAGGAGCTTGACATAAGACAAGGAACTCTACTCCGACACCTTGTTTCATTTTTTGAGGAGCTTGACACAAGAATAGGAACTTTGCTCCGTCACCTTGATCCTGACCTGCAGAAGGCCATGGATTCCAAGAGGTTATCATTAGATGGGAGAAAAATGCTATGGAAGGTATCAAAATATCCAATGGAAATATCATACTCAAATTCCCCTAGTAAATGATGCACTAGATCATCAGTAGACGCGAGCATGGAATAGGTTGCCACATAATTAACCTATGGTGGGGGGATACCACTTACATATAAAGGCCATTTAAGGATGTTGGTTGATTGGGAGTCAAATTAGGACCAATGAATGAAAGCTGGTCAATGGTCATGATTCTTCCTTCATGCATGAAACACATCACACAAAAGAGAGAAGAGACAAGATCTCCCATGACATACACATAGTCACACCCAAGGAGTAAACTAAAATTCAAATGAGCTTGGACTACCATCACATCGATATAGACAATTTTTCTTCCCAAAGTAATACGCAACTTAGGAACGATCGCTAATGGTTGACTGGTTCCTTTGTTAAAAGCCAACAAATTCTGGGTAACGGGCATAAGTTGCAGAGAACCTAAAGCTTGCCTAGTAGTTGAGGACAAAATAATAATATATGTGACTTCATCTATGATTGTGCTAGGTACGAACACATTATAAGCTTGTACTATGATCTGGAAGGGCATGTAAGGAGGAAGACGATATCCTTCTAGACGACTCTAATCAAAGGAGTTGACTAGACCACTTGGAGTGGGTGTCGTGGGAACGAGAGAACTTCCCCTTGTGCTATGGGAATGGGAGAGTTTCTCCCTTGTATTATGGGAATGGGAGGATCACCCCCTGTGATATGGGAACGTGAGGATTTCCCCCTAGTTCATTAGAATCTGAAGAATCGAGAAGAACCTGAGTGGTATTAACTTCACTCTATGTGGGAAAGGTACGATCAACTAGAGGTAGAATTGAGTCAACCATTTCCTTAACCAATGGTTGGTCGGAAACAAACTCATGGGGTTCATGCTCAGAGATAGTGGGATTGATTGGACATGGATTCTGTTCAATCATTTCATCAATTAGTGGAGGATTGGGAGAAATCTTTCGATAACCAACTAGAAGATGAGGTTGAGAAGTTGTAAGGTTTTCCAACACTTTTGAGGCTTCATCCATATAGGGAAAAAGGTGGATAGGATGATTCCATTCACCATAACTTACAAGGAAAATTGACTTTACCCTTTTTCCCATGGACTTTACTATCACTAGTTGAGGGTTTATCACCAGCATGATCTCCAGAAGCTAATGACAAAGGTTGATGTGAGTTTGTAGACCACACTTCTAATATCTTGGGAATACGAGGAAAATTTCTAAGAAGGTGGTCACCCTTAGATAACATGCAAGGGAATTTAACTTTGCGGGGATGATTGGAAGGTTCATCAATACCAGTTGCATCGGTAGAAATGGTTGCTTGGTTTTCCCCCTTCTTATTTTGCTTCTTATTCTTCTTCTTCACTTTCTTCTTATTCTTAGCTTCCTGGTTACTAGAATCAATACTTTCACCAAGCGAGGAGGAAGAAAGAGATGAAGAAACAATAGATGAAGAAGGAAAAGGGTCAACTTTAGGATAAACTTGAGGTTGATATTGTTCGGGTGGAGGAGAACTTGGTTGAGGTCCAGTTTGGACATTCAGAACCATAGCGGTAAAAACAACCAAACTAGCAAACCGATGATGAATCCAGGAAGGGTCAATGTTGCCATATAAGGAGTACCAATATTTCCAAAAGAAGGAAAAAGACCAAGATTCCCATCATAAGGGTTTCCTTGACTGGTGGACTTGGGAAATGTTTCCATTAGTCTCAACCTAAGATCTACTAAGGAGTTGTTCCACAATAAGGATGTTGTTTTGCAGTCAATTAATTGATTTTAGAAATTAACAATATAAGATAAAACAAAGGGGTAAACTAGGAAAAAGGTTTACCAAACAACCGTGAACTTCAATATACACCTTGGAGAACCAAGGACTTAACGTATGCGCAGGAAATTGCCCCAAATGTTGTGTTTGGTGTATCACAGTGCACAAGGCGACCGACTCAGTTACCTATGGATAGATAGCAACCTATAGGGGACTTCCAAAATATACTCGGCGCTATGTGGAAGTCCAGTCTGTATTAGTGTTGTCTAATGCATAACCGTTCGATGAGAGCGTTCCCATATAATTTACGTGCGTGGAGCATTCTCCAATATACCTAAAGGTACGTGGAGAACTATCTTATACACTCACGTACGTGGAACGAGATTTCACCCCCGGGATACAACACTGGTAAACAACGACAACTCCTACATTTAACGATGTTGGAACACGTCTCTAGCCTAGACCTCTAAGTGTGTCATTAATTTTAATATGTTCCTTAGGTTAATTGAGGTGAATTTTAGAGTTCATCTTGAATTATGTTTTGATTTCAAGGCTCAAAACTCGATGTCACCAGAACACACTTATAATGCAATCAATATGAAAAAAAGAACTATTTTCATTTTCGATGAAAGTTATCTAGTGTAGGGAAGAGATGCAATCAAGAGCTTCCTAAATTTACCTTTCAATTTCACTATTCCAATTCAATTCAAAGCATTAAAATAATCCAAACCATGCAATGTAATCTTTGCATGATTCCCCTGAAAACGATGCAATGTAATCTATGCGAAATTTCCTTTCCTACTGTGAAAATGATAATTCTAACTATGCAAATGTGATCTATGCAAGAGAAGTCTTCAAAACAAACACAAGAGGATTTCAATGAAATCAAACGTAATCTGAGATTTCATGAAGAGAGGACTTAAACTGAAATTGGGTGAAAATTTCAAAAATTAAAAGATGTGAAACTCAAAGGTGATTAACACTCAATTGAGGGGGTAAAGGTTTTGCAAAAATGAAAGAAAAAACATGCAAGTTCACACTAGGGAATTACAATTTCACACACAAAACCCTAGATGAAAATGCAAATATTTTTCTTTTCAAGTCACTTAATTTTTGAGAATGAAGAAAACTAAGATGCAAAGTCTAATCACTGATTCAAACAAGCTTTTCAAAATGATGACTAGAACAACAATTCATCTAAGAACTCAATGATCAAACACAATCAGTTTTCAAACAACCTAATGATAAGAACAAAGAAAATTCTTCAAACAAATCTTTATCAAATGTATTATAACAAAATCAAACCAAATGGAGGCTTCATAAGGACCACAAGACACTCAAAGGCACAAGGAAGAGTAGTTCGAACAACATTGATCAGAGAGAAAATCAAGGCAAAGACAAACTTGTGCATGAATAAGGACCAATGCAAGTGCGAAGGAGGCACCAATGTTATGCAACACAGGGACAAAGAAGGCTCAACTGGGGTGCAATGCTTCATCAGAGGACCAGAGGGTGCGTTGGTTTAGGGATGTAAAGTTCTGACACAAGGATTGCAATTGAGACTCAACGAAATGTCTTCCTAGGTTTTTATCTCGAATCAATAAGATAGTAAAGGTTTGGAGAAGAGGTAAGACAAGCACAATGGATAAAGTAACCACCAAGGGAATACACCGTTCCCTAGTATTGTTGCCAAATTTATTATGCAGAATCTACAACTGAGGACAGAAGTATCTTCCCTAGGCCTGGTGGATTGACCTAGAACAACAGAAAGGCAAAGGGACTAATGTTTTCCTTAAAGTAAATAGATAACGGGATGAAGCCTACCTGGAATCTGTTGTATGCTTCAATCCTTCCTTGGCTTGAATGCTCTAATACTAGCTCTGATTGTTATTATTAGAACCTCCACAGTCAGATAACACAAGCCAACATTCCACATAATCTATGTAGCATCATCTAATTACTTTATTCAATAGATCAACATGGTATTGAAATATATGAAACCATAACATCATATATAGGAAAAAAAGGAACTCTTGGCATTAATAGAAACGGAGTGAGTTACAACCAAAAATAAGTGTTGATCCTGTAAAAGAGCTCCTCCAAATTGACTTATCCTTTCCTTGTCACAAAGTGCACCTATAATCACCCTAATGCATGGAAATATATCTCTCACAAAAACAACATAAGGGTAGAACCACTCTCCAAAATCCAGCCCCTTACCTATGGATGTCAGTAAATATATAAGTGAAGGAGGTAGTTCATGAATTCTTATCCATTTACCAATTAGGGCTTAAGATCCACTCTTGATGGGAGGATGAGGTCAAGGGATAAGGGATGAAAAATATAAGGTAGGATAGGATAGGATTCGAGAATTTTATCTGAGGTAAATGGTTACAACAAATCTTGGAAGCTTCTAGAAGAAGAGGCTTTGAGATTCTCTCTCCTTTTCCCGAATTTCTAGAACCAACATGGGTGCATAGTGAAGCAACCTGTAGGTGATCAACGCAATCCACAGTAGAGAAACCTAGTTGTCAACGTTGTCCAATAGGATTTCAGCGAGAGCTCATCCTTAAAATGACTGAAACAAGGTGCTTTCAGGCAGAAACTCAGGGTTTAGGATGAGTCATGTTTAGGGCTTTTTGAAAGGACGATGAGAGGGAGGTCAAAGGATGTTGATTAATCAAGTTGAAGGCATATTGGCTAGATGTGACAAAATGGCCTATAACAAGTAGGGTACACAAAATAGGGTGGACAAACACTGTACAAGTGGGAAGGTAGATCCCACACTAAGTATCTGATTAATAACCTTTTGGAGTTCCAAAAGCCTCTAAGTGGGGAGGATTCATTCAAGAGGATCCTAAAAAGGTGTTAAATTCGGAGTCTCCAAAATTTTATGGAAATAACATCATGGTGTGGAGATCGGAAAACCGACTCCAACGCAATTTGAATCACATCAATTCAACGCCGTAAGTGAAAGTTATTACAGTTTGAAGTTTTGCGACAACATACAAAAAATCAAAGTCAAGTCAAAGTTAAGGGTGACATGTCATGTCTTGGAGTTGACAAGTGGCACATCCTAAATCTAACACATGGCATACTATGGATATGACACATGGAGATATCCTAAGCTAACATGTAGCATGTGAGTGGGCAATGAGGCAAGCACAAGTGTACCAATAGGTGCATGAAACACGGGCCAGTGAAATGGCGCCACGTGGCATCTAATAAATATTCTGCCAGCGAAGGCTGAAAACTCTGCCATAAATAACCACGTGATTGGTGGAAGTATATGGTTCAACGTACATAGTATGGTGGACCATTCAATGGTTATAACAACATGTTTATAATAGGCATGGTTTTTGTTATGTTGGTTTAAGTTTTATCTTTCACGCTTGAACATTTTTACAAGCCAAGTCACTTTAAAAGATCCTGGAATGAGTCTAGATTAGATGAAGCAAACATCTCTCAAGGAATCTTTGAATTCACCCTTGTGACTCCTACATGGTTGAAATGTGTAACCTAATAGGATGTCTTACTTTGATAAAATCCTTGCCTTGGACATAGTTAGCATTCCTGGGTACCCGAACCGTGTCACCTTACGAACAATACTCAGGGTGCCCAAATTTGATGGTGATCCATCTTCTGTTATTTATCATGTGACAAGATTTTATACATATACCATAAAAGATGATGTGGTTCATCATGATGTGCTCATAATTTTGTTCACAACGTCCCTTCAAGGTCATGACTCATAGTTGTATAATTGTAATCTTAGGAGTATCACATCAATTGAAACATTCATTGATAAGTTTCTGGAGCATTATCAAACTAAGGACCAAGCTTTCCCAACATTAGATATTTATTTCCAAAGGAAAGACATCATTAAGCATAAGGAGGATCATGAGGAAGAAGAGGATTCCTTTCTAGATCATCAATATGAGATCATTGATAAAGACATTAAGGGATATCTTGAATGGAAGCACGATAAGGAGTTTGATGATGAAGGCTCCTTAGAAAGTAAAATTGAAGATAGCCCCATCCTTTTCAAGGATGTTATCTCTAAGATTGTATATATAAAATACCTTGAGAAAATGGCCCCATTAACCCCTTGGACATTAGTTATTTCTTGCATATTAAAGAAGGGAAGTGGGAGATCAAAGACGATCATTTTGATAAAGATCTTATCTCTGACACCGATGAAGAAGGGGAATTTGTGGAAGGTGAAGTTGAGGCTAGCCTTGTTTCTGTCAAGGATATTATTCTTAATGATACACCTTTTGAGCCCCTTGAAGATCAAGGTGACCCCATGGCTCCTTTGATAATTGACATTGAAGCCTACTTGCATGTTGTAGAAGGGAAATGGGAGATTATTAGCTACAAATTTGACAAAGACCCCATTTATGATGTTAATGATGAACCTGATAAGGATCTTGATTTTCCTTGTATTCCATGTCATCAAGAAACATTTATCACTTTTGAGCAATCCTTGGGCCTTAGTATTAAAATGATGAACACATGATGGTCTCCCCTTTTCAACACAATCCTTGCAATAGGCAACCTGATTGGTGTAATTTCCCTTGCTTGCCTTATTTTCTCTCCTATCCTTCTCGACCAGAGCATGGGGATATAAAAGGGAACTTCATGAATAAGAGAACCTTTGAGAAAATTTTATGGGTTTGATCATTGTTTTCTCCATATTCTTAATTAAAGGAAAGACTTAAAGGAAAGACTTGATGGAGCAAGAATGACTCATGTTGCCCTCCTTTATCCATTATTTCTTTACATGATTCATGGTTGCTTTATTTTCCCACCTCCCACCCTTGTGAGCTTGCATATGAGTATCATGTTTGCTTTCAAATGTATATCATAATTGATCATAGAGATAGGAAATATGATCTTTATCTCATGATATTTTGGTTACATTGGCTATATGATTATACTTAGCATTTTCATAGTGTAGCATGCATGTTAGAGTAGGATGCATTGCATATTGATTTTGCATAGATACTATCATCATATCATGTTCTCATGCTAAAATAGATGCATATAAATTGAACTTGCATCATAGAGTAGATTTAATTTTTTGAATGGTTTTAAATTTGATGAAAACATGGGCGATAAAGTATGCCCATGATAGATGCTTCCAACAATTGTATGTGATGTATAAGATACAAGTCTACGGTCCTAGAGGATTGTTGGTATTCTCATGACCTCCCATTCAAGTACATGGTTCGTGCACTCTACAATGAGCTCATATCCCAGTTGGAGCAAAATGTTACCCACCAAAAGTGGGTAACCCTAAAGGAGAATTTTTCTCCTAGATTTGTCTTTAGCTGGTAACCAATAACCCTTGACAGCCACTAGTGTAGTTGATATATTGTGCCACTTGATCTTCGCTCGCTGAGCTAGTCATATTTCCCCTTGCCCATCTATCGAGAGTGTATGTTTGAAGGTGGGCCATCTAATCCTAAAGGTATGCTTGTCATTGTGCAATTAGGTGCTTATGCTTGTTTTTCCTTAGGCACACTGGGTATGGATTATTGGGTGACTTGGAAGAAGAAAGGGTTTTGATTGTAGTCTTGTTCCATCACCTTAAATGGGGGGTAAATCCTTAATCCTAGTCCCGTGGGATCTCCCCTATTGGCTTCTAGCTTTAGGAAGGGAACTATTTGGGAAACCCCGATTTTGGTAGTGTGGTCTCATTTTCCCATTTCACATTTTCCACTACCCTCCACACATTACAAACCCTACTTCATCATCTTCCCTCTCTTGGTCCACATGACCACTAGGTCCACAAGGCGCTGATATACCCCCCTCCCCTTGTCCACATGTTTGGGTCGAGCCTGGAAATGTTGCCTCAGAGGATGATGTAGCTTAAAAATGGTTAAAAACATATCATGGCCTCAATAAAGAAACAAAATAAAAGAATATTATAAAATGCAAAAGATGGTTGAGACATTATATTAGCATGTGGGAAAAATCCAAACATGAGCTCTACCCATTCATTATGGCTATCACCCTGGTTCCTAGGGCCCCATGAGTGCCCCCACATTTTTAAGGAACCTATGCATGTCCCAACCCCTAGTGAGCAATGAACTGCCCCACTTTAAGGGGGTAATAATTGCTTATATCATACACAACATGCTCGCATCTCGTGGAGCCCCATGGAGTAATACAAAGAAAAATCAAGAGAAGGAAAAAGGAAAATGAATAAGGGTGGAAAAATAAAGGCCGGGGTAACTCATGTATCCACAATATCTCCCTTCTACTTCTATACACCTAAATATGTGGACACCCCTCATCATTACCATCCTTGAACCCACGACATTTGGCTTTGAGACCACTGTGTCCCTGTCCATCTCATCATTATTCACATGAACCCTATCAATTGAAGGATGTACCTTGGACTTGTCTTCCCCCTTAGGAGTTGGGAACACCTAATAGGGTTGTTTATTAGGGACTCCTACCTATGGATGTAACACTATTACAAGCTTAGAGCCCCAAATTTGGAAGGGAAGTCCATTATGAAGTCTCAATGTGCCCTTGATTAACAAGTTTGGTTCATTTAGATCGACTAATGAATTATTGTACTTGATGGTGAGGAAACACATTGGATCTTATATGTATTTGGCATGTGATTTCATCATGGGTTGGGCAACTTAACTGGGACCCAATCCCACTAGAGGATCATATTGACGCCCCTAGGGGATGTGTTGAGAGCCATGGGACTCCATCATGTGTTAGAGAATCGTTTCATGCCATGGGCACCCTCATCACCTTCAATAGTTTTTTCATTACACCACATTATTCACGAGATGATGCATTTGGACCAACATGCCCTCACCGACTTAAAATGATCATGGCAGTTGATCCAAGGCCTAGAGGAGGTTTGTCTCATCCTTGAGACATGGGAGGGTAGGAACCATCATAAAAGGCCTCATTTGGAGCATTGTATAGGCTATCTTTCATCAGGAGACCAATGAGACTGACATTAGTGCCCCAAACCCACTATGGGGCACCACATGATGACTTGCATGAAAAATTAGGGGCCAACCCCTAATTCATCTTTATTGGAGCCCTCTCTAATTATGGCACTTAGAGGACTCAGTGTGGCCCTCCAACGACCCTACATCATCACGACATCATCAACTTGGCTTGCATATGAATGACTTATTCATAACTTGTGATAGCTACTTGGTCAGCTTGTGACCAAGGCTTGTTCTTAGCACATTATTTTATAATTTTGGGGGCTGATTATGCTAATATGATTTAGAGAGACTTGTATAAATAGAAGTGAGTCTCATTTGTAATAACTCATCACTATCACTTGGATTCTTCTCTTGTAAAGAACACACACTTTTTCTTTGGAGGTTATTGGAGTATCTTGGATGCACTATGATATTTGGAGCTGATTTTTGAGCTTGTCTTGGAGCTACTTCTTGAATGTCAATGCATATATTGCATGATTATCTTGTAAGTTCTTTTGTTGATGAAATCTTTCTCTTAAAAATTTCTAATGTATGTAATTGCTGCAACTAATGTAAATGCTATTGTGCCTTAATTTTGTTGAATAAATTTTTGGAAGCTATTTGCTTAGCTCTTGCATATGTTACTCATGATATAACATGCAATGAATGTAGGCTAGAGATAAAATGCAATTTTTATTCTTGAAACTCCATATTCTAATAGTAGGTAATTGTTGAAGGTTGGTAGCTAGGGCATCAACTTTTGACCTCCTCGATGACACATTTGGGCAATCTAAGGTATGTAGGACTCCATAGACCAAATGACTAGGCACTAGTCTAAGGATTTTGGTGATCAAACTCCTCTTTCTTCACATTTTCTCCTCCTAAATTTCGGTCCTCTAAAAGTAGGGAAGAAATTTAGGGCTTGCAACAAAATTTTAGGGAGGTGATTTTTTGGGAATCCAAGGGTCCAAACATCAAGCTCAAGGTCTAGGTTACCTATGCTCCAAGTTTGGTGGGCATCCTCCCGAGTTACATCCATAAAATCTCTTTCCCTATGTGCTACTCTAAGAGGGAAAACCTATGTGTTTCTCACACTCCTTGGGGACTTCGTTTATGGTTGTATGAGCTTAGTATTCATTGGAATAATCATAAGAAACCCTTTCTCCTCCCTTGCCTTGATCTAGTGACTTCCTTGGAAGCATTTATTCCCATGCTTATTTATAAAACCATAGGTGTAACACAAGTCTTTCCTAGATCTCTCAAAGAGAGCGAAGGTCCGTTGAAAGTGTTAAGTCATCATATAAAGCTTCTTTGAGAGGTCTACCTTATGAACACCTATTAGCATTGTCACATCTAAAACCCTAGGCCTTGATCTCTTCATATTAAATTTTGTCTTGGAGAGCATGTTAGTTTCCTTGAACCATTGAATTATTGTCGCATCTCTTCTTGAATGGGCATGGTGAAATTATTTCATACCTAAACTATTGATTTACCCATCTTAAGTGATTTTCTTCCTACCAAGACTCCTCCCATTGTTGAAAGTCTATAAATAGTAGGGGACCTTGACTGAGGTGACAATGGTTCATTGTCCCATTGTTGTCACATAGTCTAGTAGTTGTTCCTTAGGTTAAGCTTCCTTAGGGCCCTGCTAGATTGTGTGGTAAAAGGGCCAATAAATCCCCTTTGTTTAATATTTTCCCACGTAAGAATATGTTTTCCTGGAGAGAGCTAACAAAAGCACTGAAGTCCCTAAGGCAATGGCCATTTCCATATCTTTTTGTGCCACTAAATATCTTTGTGTTCCAGTGAGAAGATGAGATAAAATCATAGGCCAATCTAGCAGAAACATGTCCTAAAGAGGTGTTCCAGTTCTAGACAATGTGATCCTCTTCATTATTTACATAAATCCCATTAGAATACAAATGTTCTACAAAAATGGTCCCTTTCAATAGGAAAGGCCCATGTAAACCCAAATCATTTGTGTTTTTCTAGCTATCAAAGAGAAGTTCTTGTGGATAATATCTCATAACACGCCTCAAATTGTACAACCCTTGATCATATAAGAGGGAAATTAGCTCTAGAGAAATTTTATAAAAGGTGGCACCTCCTATGAAGGGATCCTTCCCAAGGATGGCCTAATTACCCTTACGCACCTTCCAGGCTAGCTAGGTGGAGAGCCAAGGGTAAGCTTCCAATAGACCCCTCCAAATAATAGAACAAAGGTAATAACTTGCCTGTCATAAGATCTTAGCTAGTCAATAACAAATCTATGTTTGAAGTATTTTTCCTTGATAGTAAGATGCCAAAGATTAGAACCATTCTTATCTCTTTAGAGAATTGGATATTTTATATTCGGTCATACCTTATCCATCGATAGCAACTGTTTGAAAGATCTTTTGTACATTGATTACAATTTTGCAATACAAATAGTGAGTAACATTCAAAATTTTTCTTATAATTGACTACAATTTTGATAGTAAGTAGCAATCTATTGATGAAGTATGGTTGATATGGTGAAAGTGTAAGCTAACCTCATATTCCATTCAATTGATTACTAGGTGAATGATTTAACATGATTATGGTAAATTTTAAGAAGCCTTGATCTCATATTCCATTCTATTGATTATTAGGTGAATGGTTTAACATGATTATGATAATTTTTAAGTGTCCTCCATAAGATGTACATGGTTGGAAGGTAACAATGAAGAAACATATAATTTAGATATTTTATTAAAGATTTTTTTTAATACATTAAAAAGAAATTGATTCATGAAAATGAAATTTAATCACAAATTAAGATGTATTTTATTAGTGCAGTTATAGAAATTAAAGAATTGGAATGTCCATAGTCAATCCATAATAAACATCAAAATACTTATTTCATCGTATATCTCAAGTAACAAGATTGTTAACCATGGAGGTTCACCCACACTTTATCATGGAGATTCTTAATTTGTAGACATGCCTAAAAAACCATATCTCGTTTCATATTACACTTGATGACATGATTTTTTGTTAATTAATGAATTTAATTAAAAGGGAAAAAAGTATAACTATTTTGGAAATACATCATGACACGATGTTTTTTATACTTAATGAATTTAATTAAAAGGGCAAAAAATATAACTATTTTAGAAATACATCTTAGTCTTTGAGTTGTGTATACTATTACGAATATTCTAAAATATTTTATGATGGTTAAATCCCTACCATTCACCTAATAATTATTGATAATTAAATTAAAATTCCAAAAGGCCTAGTCTAAAATAGACATGCCTATTAGCATAATTAAAAGAAGAACATTTTAAGAAAAAAATTCTTTTAATACATTTAGACAAAAAAAATTCATAAAAATGAAATTTGACTAAAAATTTAAATATATACTCATCATTAAATGAATAAAAAAAAAATCCCACATCACATCATTGATATTTACTTAATCAATAAAACTGTCAATTGAACAAGTAAGTTGAAAATTTAGCCATATCTATTTCTATCTATATGTGGGTATGTGGGTGTGTGGAGTAAGCCATTGAGTAATTGCCAAAGACTTTCTATTTCAACTTAAAGTGGATGGGGATCTCTTGACTTTTTCTTTAATTTTTTAATTGATGGCCTAAATTGATTCTCAAGGGAATATGCTTAGCATAAGCTTCGTCTGAATGCTTATCAACAAATATAGTGTGTTACAGAGTTTGTTAGGTTGCAATGATATTTAATAAATTTAAAAAATTAGATTCCTGCCACATGCTCCCCATGTGCCCACCAATTTCCTAGGGATTTTTAAAGCATACCTATTTTTAGAAAAACTATCTTATATCTTGGTTGTAAATGATAGAAACTCTTCAACACTCTATTTTTTAACATGACCTATGATTCTTAAGGGTTAAGTAAAATTAAAGTTAATAATAATATTTTTGTTACAATAGTTAATAATAATATTTTTGTTGCAATAGTTTTCTTTGTTATATATTTATCAATGATATATATAAATGGAGTCCTTAACTATATCAACCATATTAATATTTTAGTGTAGTTGTACTAATAATAATAAATCCTTTAAAAGTTGAAGTTCTTTGTGAAATTGATTCAAATAATTTTCACCTTCATACATTCTTAAAGACCTTTAAAAATTATTTATTCTAATTCAATACGTAAATACATAATTAACATTGGAAATACTCGCTGTTAATCAAGAAATGATCCAGTTATTACCATAGTACATTCCTAGATACTTGTTTATAGACATGTAAACCTCATCCTCATTCTATATATATTATGTCTAATATTTATAATAATTTTCATCCTCATGCTCTAATATTTATAATAGTTTTAAATGATATACAAAATAATAT
>APFE030252966.1:10892-42889 GCA_000404065.3 Pinus taeda | reverse complement strand
AGATGATTTTTTTTTAATTACAACTCTAATAATCTTCTAAATTTATTATTCATTAAAAAAATTTCCCTTGTATTTTACACTGACTTATTTTTTATTTTTATTTTTAATCAAACTTCTCCCATATGTGAGTGCACTCCAAAGCAAACATCACAGTTCCTAATTGCTTCCTAGGCGGTCAGTTTTCTTCTCAACAAACTCTTTATTTTTGTCCGGACACCAACTAAATCCAAGTTTGAACACCCAACTTCATATTAAATTCTCATTCTTAAGATAGATAGTATGTATATAATTTAAACTCTAACCCGTTTCAGATGATCTCTTCCACTATTATAGAGAAGCCAAATCTGATAATAATGGAAGAGATCATTCCATTGAGATATAACAATATATAAATCTACCATTGAAATATAACCATATATAAATTTACCCAAAAAAAAATCTTGGTCAAGATACTAAACCAATATTTAGAACAACATTTTTCTGGTTTGTCCCTTATATGAGGACTCCTTTTCCCATATTCCAAGAGGTGTGCAGAATTCACAATCCTGCTCCTCATTTTTAACCAGATTTATCTGGTTTTGTTTTAAACAGAAGGGCAGTGACTATTTGGCACTGGATTCAATACTTTTACACTGGGAATTGATGTGGTGAATTTTCACTGGTGTACCAGATGTGGCATATGGGTATTCAAACTATTATCTTTTGTATGCTTTTTATGGGCCAGAATCTGGTTGCAAAAAAGCTTTGTGGCTAAAATTTATAATCTTGCACATTGTACTGAGCCTTCAATCAATTCAGAGAGATGAAATTTGCCATTGAAGTAACAGTTTTCATCATTTTAATCATTTTTTATCTGCCCGTTTTCAAGACAAATCACCACTAATCTTTGTTTAGTCGGATTTCAAGAAAGATCACGAAAATTAAGACAAACTGAGAGTAAACTATACTGCTAAGATCTAGCTCTGACCATAGCCCAATGAAGGAGTAGTTATGGAGTCATGAGCTTGGCGGGGTAGTTGTCAAGACTGGGTCATAGGCATGTGACCATTCTACTTAGTGTTAGGTACTTGCTTAAAATATATTGGATATTTTTTAGTACACGCAAGTAAGTACAGCTGAAACTTTGCTTGCCACCATGTCCTAATCTGGTTGTTGGTATGTAGTTTTGTTTGAATTTAGAATCCGGTGTGCGAGGGAAATGTTTCTTTCCCTGTCCACCTTTCTAAAATAGTCTTGCCCTTATTGCTTGCAGTGAAGTGAGTGATAGTAGCAGGCCTTGACAATGCCGGTGATTATGACAGAATAATTGTTCAGAGATCCCAAGGTTGAAGCGAGACATAACGCTGGGAAGAAGTACAGCGAAACCTTTTCACGGTTTCTTCAGCTGGCCCGCCCTTATTTATATCAGTAATGGAGGTTTTTTCTGCAAAGACACAAGGATTTGCTTGAATTTAGACAGCGGAAAAAAGTGACCTTTCAGGTTGTAGTTTTAACCAGAGATCACAATGTGGCAGCTTCTGTTGATAGCCGCTGCTGGCACTGGATTTTTCGCGCGATGTTTGCGGAAGAGGCCAACTGAACCCAGGGAAGAAGAATCCACTGGAAATGGAGCTTTGAACAGTGTGGGTTTGGAGTTTTTCAGTCAGATCTCTAATGGTGAGGGTACCCACATTATAGAAGACAAAAAATCTGACCTCCATGTATTTCCTGTGAGCGAACAAGCTGCTGGAGAAGCTTCTGCAACGATTATATCTACTCGTGGCGGGTCCCTTGAAATACCAACCTCATGGAAAGGAAAGGCCGAGGCTTTTCACGGATACAGAGGGAGAGGGTTTTGCATGGATGCTCAGTGTTCCAAGATCCGAGATTCCCGACACTCAGAAGATCACGAAAGCACTTGCTCTGGATCATGGAATGTGGGACATACCCAAAAGAGGAGGTTAAGAAAGAAAATTGTGGGGGATTTGCAGAAGAGAAGGAAATCATCTCGGAATGTAGAAGGGAAGAAGGTGAATGCTGACATCGTTGGGCAATATGAGAAATCAAATGGTAGTGTATTTGTTTATTTTTTAAAGTTTTGGAGAGATTATTTAGACAGGTTCGAAATTATTACAAGAAATATAGAACATGCAGCAATTGAACCCAGAACCCAGAAGGGAGAGTAACAACATTTCTTCTAAACACCCACCCTAAACCCAAATATCAATGTATTTAACAATAAAATAGTAGCTTATCATGAACATATGCTATATGATATCACATTTCACAGATGTTTTTGAATCTATGCAAAAGATATATAATATTCTGGTATGGGCTCAAATACAAACCCTACATCTTTTTGGGTGCTCATATTTCAAGAGATATATAATATTCTGGGATGGGCTCAAATACAAACCCTACACCTTTTTGGGTGCTCAGATTCAAGAGATATATAATATTCTGGAATGGACTTAAAAACAAACCCTATACCTTTTTGGCTGCTCATGTTATTATGTGGCTTGGTAAATACACTATTGGCAAAGGCAAATACACACTAGTGGAAAAGGCTTTATAAGTGAAAGTTTGATTTTGATTCAGAGATGTGAACGAAGCTCGGTGTTTATTAGTCATCTATGTTTTCAACTCTTTACAATTTCTGATTGTGACAATTAAACAACTCATTATTCCTTTGGTAAAATCCCATAATTTTGAGTACACTCCAAATCACCTCCTTCAAAATCCCAAATCTCCTTGAAGGGGGGTAGTGGACAGTAAAAGCTAAATAGTCCACCTCTCCATGCTCTGAAAAGAGGGCTGGCCCAACCCACATGGGCATTGGCTCATTGAGATCTCTAGGCTTCGTGATCTGAAGGCTCTTTTCAAATCACCTCCGAACGGTCTATGGTGTTGGGTAGATGCAACCGCAAGTGTCCTGTACATTATACAAGTTCATTTTGCAATCCTTTCCATGCCTTTGGAGAAAAACCTAAATGCAGGTTATAGAAAATGATACTTTTTTATGTTTCTACCAATTTAGCTCTTTAATGATAGGTGGTAGATCCAACTAGTCTTGTGATTTTAAGCACAAAATGATAATTGCATATTCACTCACAACATAGTTTGATGTAACTTGGGGTTCTGTTTTGAAAAGCTTTTCTGAACAGAATTCATGGTTACGTTAGTTTCCTGCTGTGGTAAGTCTTTAATACGACCTCATGGTGAGAGGGTTTTTTTCCACTGAAATGTATATGGAAGCTTATGACCAAGTAATCCATTATACTCTTGACATATGTAAGGTACAGCATCTTGTTGGCGGAGGCATAATTACTTAATTTATGAGCACCAACCATCCTCAGGAATGCTCAGGAACGTTGTTACATCGGGATATCATCCACCATATGACTGAATTTACAACAGATTTTTAAAGTGAATCTCTCATGCAAAATGATCAAAGATTAATTGCAGGAAAATCAATAGATGGATTTTCAGAACGTACAAAAATTTGGATCAAATTACGATAATCATAATTACAAATCTCAATAGTCAGATAACAGTCTGCCTTGGAAACTGGCTAAACTGGTACTGGTATACACGACTATAATTTTACCTCATAATTTGAACGACATTACGGATTTACCATTTATTGACTAACTGATGTTTATTTATAGTTCTTTAAATGGAAGATACATCTGTATCTTCTTATGGGTTTGATCTTTTTGTCTGTGCACCAAACTATATTTAAAGCCCTTGTTGTTTTCTATGCTGAATTTGGCAGGTGCGCTATGGTTCAGTTATGGAGTTGGGATTGGTGTTATGTTCATGATTGCATCCGGAAAATGTGAAATTGACAAGTTAACTTTGTTATTACATCAGACAATAGGCTTGGTTCAGGATTTAAAAAGACAGCTCGATGAAAGAAAGGACTATCTGCAAGAAAGTGAAATGCACAACGGTTGTCATGGTGAAAATTACACATATCAACAAGAACATCCAGGTGCAGCTGCAAATTGGAAGTTAGAAAAAGATTATCCCAACTCTGTCGGCACCCCCTTTCAAGCTAATGAATCTGCTGTAAGTGTTATCACTGATGAACCTGCACAACAGGTCACTGGAATGGTTGAGATTGAAGCAGAATTGCAAGCTGAGCTAGAATACATACAAATGAATTTTCTCCAATCAAATTCTAGTGAGGTAAGTTTTATGGTGATTCTATACTTTAGATTTATCATGATCCTTTTGGGGTTTGAGTAATTCAGTTTATGTCTAGTGTTTTCCAGTTTCCACACTTTAAGTAGAATTTTTAATGTTGATTTTCCAGTAAGAAAGATAGGTGCCATTAAGGGTATGTCTATTTCAAGGATTGTTAGGATTGTATACTAAATTGCAGGCTATTTTTAAAATCCATTTAGCATGTGAATGCCTCTAATGCTGCTTTTTTTCGATAGAAGCTGTAAAAAGCTTTTATATCTGCTAGCAGAGTAAAACAATGCAACGTTTTTCTTCCAGGAAAATGTCCTACTTTCGTAAAGAATTTTTCTTTTTGTTTGCATCTCTGAACACCTCCAAACTAAGAGGAACATTATTTGTAAGTTTGCCTCATTGCAATTTTCGATTAAAGATGGGACTTTTCGAAACTTCATGTATTTGCCCTTGTTTTATCTTTACCCCCTACACAATTTTGGATAGAGTTTGAACCACCTAAAGCATTTTCCTTTCTTTTATTTACATACCTTCTGTTTTGGACTAGTTATTAGATAAGAGCTCAACTCATTGAAAGTGTTTTAATCTTATGTGTCACAATATCAAACATTTGGTAATGACTTCTATAACATGATTCTTGTTCTAGATTATTTCCTTTGTTGTGATATAATTCTTCTTCTCATGAGGGTAAATTGAAGCATGCCAAACTAAGTTAGATGTACTTTGATCACTAAACAAATTAATCATAGACACATGTTTTCATGAGGGTAAATTGTTTGTTCTCATGAGGGTAAATTGAAGCATGCCAAACTAAGTTAGATGTACTTTAATCACTAAACAAACTAATGATAGATACATGTTTTTATTCAACAGTTTCATGACGAGAGGAATAAAGCTATTAAGAAGCTGCAAGATAATAGAGATTCACGCAAATAACATATTTGTGATGTTTTGAAGCTTAGCGGTAGAGCCTGTAACGCATTTTATAAATAATTGTGTCTGGCTTTTGGACATCTGTTTTTTGGGTTGTGGTCTACCCTACGTTGTGACACGTCAAACAGTTTTTGAGGTTGCTAAATCTGAACATTGAATGTATTCATTGTGCCTCTGATACCCATAAATCAATCATATTGTTTGTATATTAAGCATGTTTTCATTGATTACAGAATTATTTTTTGAATGCCATTTCTGATTTATGTCATGCACATATCTGAAATAATTTTGACATGCATGGTGTCTCTTCTAGTCTACTTCCTTTTAAAGTCAGACTTTTTGCAGTAAAATGTTTTTAGAGTAAACCTCTAAAAATGCATTTTGGTAATAATGGTCCAAGGGATTAGTCTAATACGATAGGGCATGAACGGTTTCCCCTGACATTGTCTTGAACAATCTATGCTCTGCTACCATTTTATCAGCTGTTTCCCAGTTATGAAGGTTGAATAATGGCCAAAAGGACAAAGCTTCATTATCCGATGCTGAACTGTTTAACTTAAATACGTGTTTAATAAGCCTCTCATAACATTGTAGCAGACATATATATCAAGTATCTGGCCTAGTAAATATTTTAATCCTCCTCTGCTTGGTTTGATATATTGCAGTACTCAAATTCCTCCGTTGAAATGGTGGAGGGAGAGCTTTGTGCAGATGGGCTTCCAGGTCAATGGAGTTCTGCAGATAAGACTCCCTCGGAACATTTAGATATTTCTCATGTTGATGACTATGGGGTGTCACCATATGAGTTAGATAAGCGTATACGTGACCTATTGGAGAAACAGCAAGAAGAAAAGATTTCAGAGCTTGAGGTGGAGCTGAAGTCAACTGAGATTAAGCTACATGCTAAAGAAAGAGAACTTCAACATTGGAAGGAACGAGTTCGATGTCTTGCTGAGCTTTCATTTGGGGCCAATTCAGGCATTTCCTCTCTTACTCATTATGCTCTTTTATATTGTTTGAAATGTGTTAACTGCCTATCACATGATAATCCCCACACACACACAAAGTTCAAGGGTCAGCTCAACTGGTTGTTGCCAATGTTACTGGACATTTGGCTAGGTTTGTGCCAGCAGGTGCCTGGTTCAAATTCCTCAGGGTGAGGTGCACTAGTCTACTTTTACAGTTTTACTGGGATGCCATCCGCAAATGTGGGAAGCATCCCTTAGGTTTACTCATGAGGTTTTCCTTGGAAACAAAAATGTATGTCTGTTTGCAATACACAAACCTTCATGAATTTGCATCTTTCAGGAGACTTGAAATCTTGCTTGTAACAGATTCATACTTGATCAAAGCCCATTTAAGTGCTTGTCTGGCTTACTGCATGTTTAAATTGAGTGGTGATTTTCAGGCGACAATTCTGCATCCTTTGAAACGACAAATAATGCTGATGGCAAAAGACATTACACAAGGAAGGCTTCTGGAAAGAGTTCTGTAAGGTCAATTAACAACTCAGGACAGGAGGGGAATTCTGTGTTCCCGCTATGGTCATTTAGCCATTGTACAGAGGGCCCTCTAGAGTCCACTGCAGACTCTCTGGATCAACCTAATTACAGAGGAAAAATGGCTGACTTAGGCGCGGGTTCCACTGACTTAGATTATTTTGAAGATATAGTGCAAACAGGATGGGTGCCTCATTTTCGAGATTCCACTGATGGAACCTGCATGGATTTTGTAAAGCGTGTTTCTGATGTTGGGTCTGATGGATGCTGTGAAATCAATAGCACCTCCAAACAAAGGGTTGGGCAGGGAATTGGTGATATGCATGAGAACGGATCTGAGGCAAGCACTGCATGCTCAGTTTTTGGACATGAATGACATGAGACATAGTAGTACTGTTCTTTTGTTGGAGACTTTGGGCTGTCTACAATCTGAAGTTTTCCCCTTCTTATGTACGTTACGTAAGTGTATATAAACATGGGCAGGCCTTTATTAAAGTACGTTTATGTGCTTTCTATTCATCTAACGAGTGTTTGTTTCTACATGCACATGCACATTTGTAACCATGGCCCCTGCTGGATGAACAGAATTCACGTTTGGGCTTCACTCAGCCATTAAGGTGACCTGAAAATGAGATGTAGTTTGGCTGCAAATTTTCAAAAACATTCAGTATGTTTCTCTCAGGCAAATTTGGTGACCAATCTTGGTTTGCCAGTCCCATTGAAGCAGCATAAAATGACCATAGCAATAAACATAATCAAGGAGAGGGAAATTCGAAGGCAAGCAATTAAAATTTTGATGATTCCATGCGAAAGCTTTTACTTGTGGTGATAAGATGCCATATTTGAGCATCTCGTACTGCTAAGTCATTGCCGGTATCGAAAAATCAAGCACAAGTGATATTTTTGTTTTACTCAATTCTCTGTACTGCTGATTGGACATATAAATTCTCTGTTTATTACAAAAAAAATGGGGCGAGGACAGTAGTGTAATTTACATTAGCTTCAGTATCCTTGCCGTTATCTTCTGTGATTACAAACAATTTTAAAACTATTAATGGTTTAGAGCTGTTTCTGAAATTTAGAAACAGTAATATTATGTTTCTTCAGTATGATGCTGCTCATTGTCATTTGCACATCCCAGGAACAAGAAGTTTTTTGGGCTTCAATGTTTATGTCTTTTCTTCCTTCGGAATTTAACTAAACTCTATTAATAGTATACAAAACGTGTTACGTGCAATCCCTGCCGTAGCCCGTTTTCAGAGAAAACAGGGTTACAGTACTTCAAAAAAATGCTGTCTGTTCTGAGATTTGTCCCGTTCCATGAAGGGATTTAGCGAAATATTTAGCATTGCACGCTTAGGTAAAAACTCAAGGCAACATTGAAACCTCATATGACGAAGGCTAAACACCATAGTGGGCTTGTGTCAACATTGATGAAGAGGTGTATACTCAGAAATGGCCTGGGCAGTGTCTTCAGATTCAACGGCCTCCACATTGCCCTGCGTCTCTTCCTTTGTCCTTGCAGATTGGACTTTCTCATCCAGATCCTCACTCATTGCCTCCAATCCCCAAATTGAATAGATTATGTTGTCATATTTCTAAATGGTCCAATTTTCTGGTACGATGGACTATGTTTTCATATTTCTCAATGGTCCATTTTTCTGGTCTAGTTGGACCAATTTAGTAAGAATTTCATTCTGCTTGGAGCCCCTTACTTCTACAGTCATGGCAATGAATGCCTTCATATGTTAGTACATGTCCGTGGCAATGAATGTCTTCCTATGTTAGTACATGTCCACAAGCTTCAAGAATTTGTTGTCTCTGCTATGACATAACTGATATCCGGCACCCATGGGAATATCTCCTCGTGTACCTTAACACTAGAAGCGATGCCCCTCTTTTCCTTGACCTTGTTTTCAATTTCATCTGTTTCCCTCTTTTACTCAATTCGACTATTGTAAGCTACTGTCATTGTCATCACCGAGGACTTTGTCCTATTCCTCGAATGAATATGAGGAAAAACGGTTCTCCATTCCCTTCCTTTGCCACCCTTGACTGGTATCACCTTGCTCAAACTGCTCTTTGATTACCGTTCTTCTCAGATGGAGAGTTTGCTTTTGAGTGCCATTAAGACAAACTGAATTTATTGAGATATGAGTGGCTACCCAAGACTGAAGCCAAATTCAGGTGATGGAGAGTCAGTCTATCAACTAGCCATTTGAACATATAAATCCACCACTTGCATGGCATATAACTTGGCCTGATCCTTCTGTGGAGTGTCGATTATCATGTGGTAGGCCATCATAAATTCAACTGTATCCATGCTTGTTCCTACCATAATTTCCCTGGTTAAGGCCTGTTTTTGATGGTGGTAGATAGCATCAATTTTTGTGCATGGAGGATGAGCCATGATGGCTCTAGTTTTCCACCACCATCTCTAATCCATATTTCGGGGGTGAAGATCCAGAAGGCTTGAATAGGAGGAGAGAAAACATACAAACATGCCATGAAACTAATTAGGAAAACACTGTTGAAAAATGCATAAATTGAAAATATCAAAAAAATAAAAAATGAAAAAAGAGAAAGAGTTGGAGAAGAAGGATTCTATTAAAAAGAACCATTACATGCAATGAGGCCAATTTTGTGACCTCTCTTTCTCGACTTTCACTCTTAGGTGTCTTGTTGTTGAAGTAAAATTTGATTAGGTTTAACTTTGTCAATTACATATATATCAAGTTCCCTTTTACATAATATGAATTTATAAATTCTACATTCAAACTTAGACTATAAACTCTCTTAAAAATCAAATCAATCATTCTCTTTTAGAAAATGATGGTCCTCATCATTCATCCATGCTAAAAAAGAGGGACCCCATTATGTTAATGTATAGTCATGATTACAATATGTCATGAGCCAATAAAGGTAAATGTTTTGTGCTATTAATCCATAATCGTGAATTTGTGGATGATCCATAACCATCATGAATATAATGTGCCTAGTGCCAATGAAAAGATGAATTTTGTGTGGCCAATTCATCACTGTGGGTTTCTAGATGATCCATAACCATCATGATTACAATGTGTTGAGTGGCAATGAAGAGAAGGTTGTGTGGTTAATTCATAATCATGGGTTTGTGAATGACCCATAACCATTGTGATTACCATACGCTGAGTGGAAATGGAGAGATGTTTTTGTGGTTAAACCATGAATGTGGGTTGGTGGATGACCCATAAATAAGTTGACAATAACAAGTTTGGAGAGGAGTTTTATGTGGTTTATCCATATTCATGATAATATGGATTTGTGGATGATCCATAATCAAGTTGGCAGATGACAAGCTTGGAGAAGGGTTATGTGTGGTTAACTCATAATTATGGAATTTTCGATGACCCATAATATTGGTTCCTTTTTTTTGGTAGTGGGCCTTGTTGAAGAAAGTGTAACTAGGTTCGGTATTTACAAATGTAATTTTGATCTTTTGTACTTTTCAAGAAAAAGAAATATTATTTTTTTGTAAATTATAAGAATGAGTTTCTTGCTTATTCTATAAGTCTAAGAAAGTCAAAGAGTCAAAGACGTGTAAAGAGCTCTTCTTGAGCATATATGTAATGTACATGAGTCAACCTAGTGTCTAGAACAACCCTCCAAGACAAGTACAGTCCTCATGATGAAGGCAACAAGCAAAATGATGAAGAAAACAATTATATCGGCATACAAAATCAAAATAAAGGATGTCATGTCGGCTTGCATTGAAGACACAACTCTTCACTGGCTCAGCTCGGCTAAATATGGAGGGCAAACCACTATATATATACCTAGTTGGGTATCTACGAAAGGTAAGGAAGATATCTCTAATTTTTCTCTGTGATTCTTTGTGGGTATAGAACAAAATCTCTGACATCTCTAAAGTTTTCAATGGTAATCACAGTGAGTGAGGACAGTCCTAAGACCTCACAATCTCAGAAGGTCTCTGTCCTTCAGATGGATAATATAATGAGGCTCTTGCTGCAGGCAGAGAACACACTCACACTCAGCATACTAAACATAGTCTTTGATCTAAGTAATCTCGCAGTGCACTCTCGACATGCTATCTAGTCACAACTACTGTCTCAGCGTATTTGCAATAAAGAATATCGAGGTAATATACCCTCAACAAACCTTGTCTCGACATTCTTTCTGAACACATAATTATGACTAATATCTCGCCAAAATCGAGTCTCGGCTTAACTACGATGAGAAGAATCTCAATGATCACACAGAAGCATACTCAGTCTTGGTATATTCATGATGAATAGATCTCACAGTGATACGCTTTGACACAACATACAATTTGGACAAAATTATTATCTCAGTCTTTGTTTTATGAAGACATAGTAACAAGTATTCATGTTACTAGTGATGATTTAAGTGAAGATATGATCTCAGTAAAAGAACAGTGAATATCTCAGTGAATATGTAACAATGGAGCAACATTCATGATCTTGTTGTTAGAATGAATATCTCAGTGAAGGTGTAGTAATGATGACCTCCATGAAGCAACAATGATGATGATGATCTCAACAACAAGAAGAGGATTAGGGTCTTGATCATGGAGTTGCTTAGTAGGTTAAGGGTCAAGGTCTTGGTTTTGTTCAAATTGGAATCTCTATAAGAAGAATTGTGTGTGGGGTTTCCTCTCCAAGAGGGAGAGGTTTTGGCCTTGGCAAATAGCTAAACATCTTGCATTCTTGTCTCTTTGTTTTGGTAGCTATTTGATGAACTGAAGAAGACACATTCTAATAATAACAAACGAAGACTATGTTAAGAAGAAAAGTTAAAACACCTCACAAATAGTTATCGAGTCGAGAAGAATCACATTAATACTACATTGGACCTAGATTCTTCAACATGGAATCAGAGCTATGGTTACAGTCTAAGTCAAAGGGAGGGCAAAAAAGAGACATTTCAAGGATCAAGTTTCTAGCAGGACATCCAGGCAAGCTAAAGGATATCAAGATCTGCATTGAAGAAACAAACCCTGATCTTGAACAAACCCTAGAAATCAACAACAACAATCCACACCAGCAAGGGTTTTTGTCTATGTAATCAAGGAGACAGTCTACAGCGACAATCCCGATCTACACTACAAAAGAAGGCAAAGCATATTGAAGGAGAAAAGGCATTGTCATCATCTTCAAGGTTATAAAAGAAAGGACCATTTCCTTTCCCTAGAAGAAAAACATCGAAGGAAAGCAGCAAAGCATCCTCATCAAAAGGAGCAACTGTTTCCATTGAAGAAAGGCTTTCCATCAAAGAGAAGATCATCCAAGAGGAAAACTCCAATACATCTTCTCCAACAAGCGTCAAAGTGATCAAGTAGAAGAGTTCATCTTACTTGTCAAGTAAGTATCTCTCATCTTTATAATCAAGTTTGGTTAATTAACTTCATGATTGCAAGGAGATCTATGGGTTCGATAGGTCATCAAAAATCCTTGCATGAAATTAGGAGGATTGTCATAGTCCTCATAGATAAAAGAAGTTAGTGAACATATCAAGAAAAAGGGTCTCCTTTGAATTCATGAGAAGAAACTCTTAAGGTCCTCTCATCCCTACGTAGCAAGAAAAGAGACATATGAAATGTAGTGAAGAAGGTCATATCACTCAGACCTAGTTGAAGGTATCAAAGAATGAAGGAATATCTTCATGAGATCTCAATTGAGAGATTTGGGAAAGATGATAAGAAGACAATCATCATTGTTCTAATTGATGAACAAGGGAACAAATGTTCATAAACAAGACCTCATTCAACAATCTGTGATCTCTATGCTAGAATAGAGGAAGACAATTTGAAGGAAAAAGTGTTGAAGGTTAAAGAACTCAAACATTTACAGAAATGAAAGGGAAGTTTGGTCCTCAAGCAAGACAAAACAATGCTATGGAGAGATTGTGAAAAAAAAGCTCATATCGCTGAAAAGATGGAGGAAGCTGAAGAAAAGGACCAAGGAAAGAGGGAGCAACAGATCTCCACTATGATCAGATGTCCTCCCTCACAAAAGGGGTCCTATCATAAACTCCTAAATCTCTAGATATGACCATGATATTAAGATGCATTATGGCATCATGGAAACATTAGAAACAAGAGCTTGTGACAACACCTTGGGAATCATGAAGGACTAAATCCATGGTAGTTAAACATAAATGATATAACTCTTGGAAACCTCAGTGGACATTGAAGGAAAGAGTCATTTAGGACAAGACTCATCATACATCAAGTCAAAAAGGAAGCATCTGCCGGCTGGGGACATACAAAATACTCAAAATTCTTTGATGGAATCCTCGTCATAGGGTTCACTAATCTAGAGAAGAAGCAAGTGTTTCAACACGAACTCCAACTTATGGAATACATGAGATGATGATGTGATGACATGAAGCAGATCAAGGGATTGAAGATCTCTTCAGTCAAGGAAGCTATTGGAAGAAGCTTCGATGACCTAGAGGTAAAATAAGGTATGTATGCTTGTGTTTAATATTATAATTTCATATCATAAGGTTGCAGGTAACATGGATCATTACTTCTATCTTAAGAAGCATGATCGAAAGGAAAAAAGGGCTCCTTCTCTGAAAGGATGCAGGAAGGCATAAGTTACACTAGATGAAATCAACATAATATATCCTCATATGAAGTATGAGGTCGTTGATCACAACTAAGAAACTCTGATTAAAAGGCACCTGGGAATGGAATGTATAAGGAAGGAAGAGATTGTGAGATATGCAACCTTGATGAAGGCAATCAACATCTAAAAGATCAAGAAGACTTGACTAGTAAATCTCCCAGAAAGATATGAAGACTCTGATGGAAAAGATGTAGACCTTTGACAATGGATATCTTTGGGAGATGTGTCAACATGAATGCAGGACGCTGATACCTACATAAAGATGTCATGATGAAGAGCCACCTAGTAAGGTATGATTTGATTTAATGATATATTTGATTTCTTGAATAATATCCAGATAAGTTCATGCAAGGCTACTTACAAGTACAACTAGCATTCATGTGATGAATGGAAGAAGCATGATGAGAAAGAAGTAGTCATATGACGAAGATTCTAGATATGAAGAAGGCCACTTTCCATGAAGAAAGGAATGACATGAAAAATTGAGGAAAGTGATCGATGACTGTTGCCTTGCAAGAAAGAAGCTCAACCAACTTTTATGACATCAAAGAGAGAAGTTGATCAAGTAGCTGAAGGACCCACGAAGAAGAAGTTGTTGATGTATAGAAGAGTCCCTAGCTAAGAGGGAGCTTTGACAGGCCCCTGATCAAGAGGGAGCTTGGATTAGATCCCCCATGATTAAAAGGGTGTGACAGTTGTGTTTTTTTATCTCATGTGTCATGCACTAGACCAGAACTAACAATCGTAAGTGTAGGTGAAGGCCATGAATAGAAATGTAGACACATGATAGACATAACATTTTTGTCTTCACTTGGGAAGAAATAATGGAGGATTGGGTAATCATTTAGCATCCAATGGTTTTTGAGGATGTGTAGGGCATCCAAGATCAATTACAACAAAACAAGCAATTTGCACCAGATTTAGCACCAGATTTTAGTGCATTTTTTTCTCAACTAGCATGAGAAGCTTGGCGCTAAATCTGACTTTATTGTACAATTTTTAAAGCATCATTTTTTGCATCTTTTTTTACGCCAAATTTTGCATCTTTTTTTGCACCAAGATTTGCATTTGGTTTACAGAAAGTTTTGCTTCTAGTTTTGTGCCATTTTTTGCTCCCTGTTTTATGCCATTTTTTACATTTAGTTTTGTGTATAATTTGCATCGAGTTTTACACCATCTTTTACATCTCATTTAGTGCCTTTTTTTGCATCCAGTTCGTGTCAGTTTTTGCATATAGTCTTATGCCATTTTTTGCTTCTAACTTTGTATTTATTTGGACATCTATTTTTGTGCCAATTTTTGTGCCTCTTTTTACACCATTTTTTGCATCCAATTTTGCACCATATGTTGAATCTGATTTAGTGCCAAATTTTGCATCCATTTTTGCACCATTTTTTGCATCCACTTTTGCATTTTATTTATCTCCCTTTTTTGCATCTTATTTTGCATAATTGTTGCATCCAATTTAGCATAATTTTTAACACCATTTCTTGCATCCTTTTGAGCATCTAAATTTGCATCCTATGTTGAATCATGTGTTCTGTCCATGTTTGCATCCCATTTTGTGTCTAATGTTACATTCAATTTTTATCCATTTTTTTCGTCTACTTTTGCATTTGTTTTTGCACCAAGTTTTGAATCATTTTTTGCGCCTCATTTTGCATCTAATTTGCATCCAAAATTGAGCCATTTTTATGCCCATTTTTTTCTACTTTTGTGTCCTATTTTTCATCATTTTGGATGTCTAATTTTGCATCATTTTTGGCATCCAAATTTGCATCTTTTTTTTGCCACGTTTTGTGTCAATATTTGCATCTCATTTTGCACCTAGATTTTAGTTTGAATTTTCATCTAGTTATGCATCATTTTTTGCATCATTGGTTTCACCATTTTTTTAGTCCCATTTTGCATCTTGTTTTGTGTATTTTCTTACATCCTTTGTGAACCCAATTTTGCATCCTAATTTTACACCATTCTTTGCATCCTCATTTTGGTGTCCATTTTCATCCTTGTTTGCACCCAATTTGGCATCCTTTTGTATGACCTATTTTGTTCCCTTCTTTGTGTTTAGTGTTGCACCCCTTTTTAATTCTACTTTAAAACCGTTTTTGTGTTATTGTTTGCATCTTGTTTTGATGAGTAGTTTAACATCCAATTCTACTCCCAATTTTGCATCCATGGTTATATCCACTTTTGGCTTCTTGTTTAGAGTTTTACTTTTATTTCCATTTATGAACCCCTTTATGGGTTCATTTTACTAATTTCAATCACATAATGAAATATATTACAGTTTTTAAATATCATTTTGTTATAGGATTTAATTCACGGTTAGATGAACATAAAACCCTCTCAGTTTATCCAGGAAACCTAGGACAAACTGATTAAGAGAAAGGTTTTTTCTAAGGCTCGAGATTCTTAGTAGATTAGGATGCAGAGTATAGATTAATAAAAACAGAAGGAATTCTTGCGATTCCTCGCATGTAAGGCTTGTTGGAGTTTTTAGTGTAGCTAGGAAGTGCTCTTTGCTAGCTTCAAATCTTGGTCCTACACATAAGAGAGAGAACAAAGCAACCTTCGCAGCATAATATCTTGATAATCGAAACTATTAGAAACATATAAATATTACTAAATAAATAAATAAACCAAAATCCCATACATTCATCAGTTAAATAGAATAAGTAAAAAATGAATAGCAACATATGGAAGGAAGAACAATCGATCTATATTAATAAAGGAGTTGAAGGAAAGTTACAACCATTAGATGCGGTTGCAGCACTCCCTCCCTCAATTCTACCTCCAAAACTCTCCCTCTCAAGATAAATCTCAACAACATGACAATACAAGAATTACCATCATTTTCTCAATGGCCAAGCCTCCAATATATAGGAAAGTGAAGGCTATGAAGATTTTCCAAATTCCTCATTAGTTCAATTTGGGCAAAATCTTTTGGGTGAATAATGTTTTCTTATTTAAAAATGGCATTTTCCACTTTTTAGATGCTTTTGTGCTTAGGAAAAAGCTTCCCCATGCTTTATGGCTCTTTCCCACTTTTGTGTGCTTTTATTTTTTAGGAAAAAGCTAAAGATGAGGAAAAATAGATCATATTCCACAATATGACTTTCCGAAAGTGAACAAGAGTGTCAAATTCTAGTTAACTCGAGTTTTTTTTCTCGTGACTGAGTCAGAATTTTGGTAACAAAAGTTAAATGAAGGGGACAACTTGTTATAGACTAGGATAACGTGGTCCTCATGGTACATAACTTGTATTATAGTCTTATATAGTCTAGGAGAAAGGGGCATGTCAATCAACAACATGGTATTCTCCTCCAAGATGATGAGGAGGTATTTTCATGTATAACACATTTAAGAAGATACCACAATTCGAATTGATAACTTAATATTTGTAAACAAATTTAAGGGTAATTGACAACATTCATAAAAAAGATAGCAGTATCCTCATATATAACATTTTTCCATTAAAAAATCATTGACAATTTTCAATATACATATATGGCTACTAAATCAATACTTATCGCAAATATCATTATTCCAAGGTAAATTCACAACATTACATCCAAAAATAGTAATATCATCATACATAATGATTCTCCGTAAAGAAAACATTGACAATTTTCAACACATATATAAAGTAACAAGATAATACTAATAATATCCTCAATATCTTTAATAAAATAAACTAAGATTCAAATGTGTCATTATCAGATAAAAATATTTCCTGAACACCATTATTCTAAGGTAAATTCACAACATCCATCAAAATATAGTAATATAATCATACATAATAATTCTCCATCAAAATAATGTTGATAGTTTTCAATATATACATAAAATAACAAGATAAAAATGATAATATCATCATCATATTTAATCAAATCAACTAAAATTCGATATATGATTACCAAATAAAAATGTTTCATAGATATCATTATTCTAAGTTAAATTCACAACATCCATAAAAAAATAGGAGTCTCATCATACACAATAATTCTTCATAAAAAAATGTAAACAATTTTCAACATATTTATAAGGTAACAAGATAGTACTGATAATATCATCATCATTTCAAATCAACTGAAATTAAAATGTATGATTACCATATTAAGACATCCCAACTAAATAAAAAAAATAACGCATGGCTAGCTAGCACCACGAAAATCATAGTCAATATCATCCTCATTATCATTTCCATGATCATCATCTGACCATCCTGATAATATCATCCACTTAATCATCACCAATTCCATCGTCATCCTCATCATCATCGTCTCTGATACATGATGTAATCTAAACATAGTCTATATCATCATCTTCGTGGTCATTAACTGTAGCATTCTAGAAAAAAATCAATATTACATATTAGTAATAATTCTATAGCACAATGCATATTTTTATTACAATGATAACCATAAAATGAGGTAGGACACAATAACATTTAATAGTACTAAAAGATAAAATGAAAATATGGTTTAAGATATATTGGAGAGCTAAGATTACACTTGTAATTCACATTAAGTAGTAGAAGCATTTTTTAATGCATATGAAGTAGATACCCATTTGTTCTTCATATTATATTGTGAATGTTTCTTATGATGTCCATGCGTAATTGATAAACTAAGAGTTACTGGAAGCCTTATTTCAAATTACAATTGTAATTCAAATTAGAAATAGAAGAAATTTTAACAAAAAAAGAATATGACATGAAAAAGAAATTTGTTTTTAATGAAAAATAAGTCGCATGCAATATGAATATCACATGAAATATTGAATTGTGTTTAACACATGTACTTTTCTCTATGATAAAATGGATCCTAATGTTCGTTCAAGAAGAAATGCTCACAAATAATTATTTCATTTTATCCATGATCACACTTAATCCACTATACCTAGTGATGACATCGATTCCATTCAAATTGCTTTGAACTCCCTCAATATAATGTAAAAGAGAAAACTCCATGACCACTACCATGCCCACAACCCCCTCCTTTGCTTCGTCCACCATCAAAGACAATGAACTTGGAGTTACCACGATAGCAACCCTTCCCTTGCCTCGTGTACACCATCAGAGGCATTGAACTTGGAATTAAGAGTACTCATGTTTTCTTTGCTCTAATTAATCTCCAAGGAATAAAATCTTGATCAATATATCAAGGAATCCATGAAGAAATAGATATATCATAGGTGAAGCTCAATAGGTTTTGCCAAAAGAGTGTGAAATAACACTTATCTCTGTTTTATGAAATAACTCAAGTGAGTGGAATGAATGGTGGGAAACACTTACCAGGGAAAGGAAGATTTTTAGTCTGTCCTTATTTCTATTATAATTTTTGCTTCTTAGAATGGAGGGAAGTGTTTAAAAAAATTCTAAAAATTATTTTAAATTATTTTTTCTTATGTTTTTTTAGTTTTTTTTTTTTAAAATATATATTTAAGTTTTAGTATTTTTTCTAAGAAAATATATTTAGTTTTTGGTAATTTTTTATAACAAAAATTATATTTTATTTTTATAAAAATGGATTTTAAACATTCCATTCATGCTAAATTTGTGATTTTATGTTAGAAGTTTAAATTATATATAAAAAAGTAATTTAACACGTGTTGTGTCGCTGAGATGGGTATTATACATCTCTTCCTTGCTAAGTTATAAAATGTGCTTGGGTTTTCTTAATGCGATAAAATTAATTATGCTCTTCATTATATCTTGAGATGTTCGACTTGCACCTAATAAAACAATAAAGTTAAAATAGGTTTGCCTTTGTCCTTTGTAGATCTTTGTCCCCATTAATCTTGGTTTTAATAGATTAATCGTTTTATGGTGGCCTTAAGTGGTCACTCCCATTAGTTACATGTTTTTTAGTTTTCTGTTAGTGACATTTCTTAGGCTTGATACATGTTATTTAATTTATGAAAATGTGTTATTGTCCATATTATTGTTAAATATTAATATTAAATATGTTGGTTTTGAGCATGGTTTAGCAAAAAGTTCCCAAAAGGTTTATAGATTGTATTTTATAATGTAATGATTCATTGCTTGATGTAATTGTTTTGGATTTTTTTTTTAATGATTAATTGATTGATGAAATTGTTATGCATATTTTTTTTAGTATATTAACTTGTATGTGATAAAGTCAAAAGTCACCTCTTTTTAAGGTTTTCATTGGTCAATTTCCCTTAATACCATCAAGTTCACCATTCGGTCCTAGGTTAAGGAAATATAGGATTCATGAAGTGGCATTTTCCAAGCACTTAAATATTGAAACATGTTTTTTTAGTCACAATATACTTCCTTTCTGTGTAAATTCTCCATGAAAATAGTCTCATGGAACATGAGGGTCCTCAATAGTAAAGGAAAACAAAGACTCCTAAAAGAAAAATGGTACACAAATCACCCATCAATAATGTTGATATAAGAAACACAAATACTAAGTGAGCTTCTACCTCATATAATTAGAAAATGGGGGAGGACTTGCCAAGTAGTAGTGATTGATGCTTAGAGATACTTGGGTGGAATGACTATTATTTGGAGTGATTATGACATCAAGGTTACTAATCTGTTTACCTCTCTTCGCATTATGACAATACAATTTTAGTTAATTGACATCGAGGACTACTACCATGTATCCAATGTCTATGACTTCAATTTCGCAAATGGAAAATCTCTATTTCTCAATTATATTTCGAGCACAAGTAATTTATACTCCCCATCTCCATGGATTATTGGGAGTGACTTCAATATTATCAAGTGTCTAAAGGAAATGAAAGGATGAATCACAATGTTTACCAAGAGATTTTGTAATCTAGACCATTAAAGCCCTAAAGTAGTCTCCATTAAAGTTCTCAAGCAATGTGTCTCCAACCCACACATGCGGATCAATAAGATGTAACACATGTGTGTGTGGTGACTAACTTAATACACCATTCTAATAACTCCACAAATGTAGGTATTTCACTTTGTCACATAAATTGCCAGTAGTGTGACATAAGTAACCAAGAGTAGAAATGAAACCCTTAGGCAATAAGCATTTCCTAGATCCTCAATTAGGGGCTTAAATGATAAAGTGAAAATGTAAGGGGAAAAGAGGACTTCATGATTTAACCATCACAAACATGTGATCAAGTGTGACTAGGAGTGTATATATTCACATGTTTTCAAAAGAGGGAGTGAATACATGAGCTACCATTCATAGGGCCTTATTTTTCTTTCTTTTTGTTTTTCTTATATACAGGACTTAGGAAATAAGGTTTTCATAGGTTTGGCACAACACATAGATATAACATTTACATGAATTTTCACTTCAACCTTAGAGTTTAGGCTTAGATAAATCATTATAGTGGCACAACTCATAGATATAACAATTACATGAATTTTCACTTCAACCTTAGAGTTTAGACTTAGATAAATCATTATAGTGTATCTTTAATGATTTTGGCTTTCACTTTTTTTATTTTCTTTCATCACAAATGAAAAAAGGGGAAATATTTTGCCAGAAATCTATGAATGCTTAATCATAAAGGCGTCATGCGATGAAAACAAATTAATGATGTTATTCTCTATGAAAATGATGGGTATTCCTGAGAAAATCCTATGCTTGTGGATGTCTCCCCCCTGGTTGAGAGGGAGTGAGGGTGGACACCATATTACCCATGTGTTATGTACTATGTCTAGGATTAACAATCGTAAGCCTAGTAAAGACACTAGTAGGGAGAATGGTGGATTGGGTAAACATCTGGGACCAACATTCAATGAATTTGTACTTTAACTAGGACTGACCACCATAAGTCAAGTACATTAATCCAAAATAAGTATAGTCATGAGGATCAGCATTTCCTGGTGTAAAATATTATGACAATGGATTAGGAAATGATCATGTGAGGACATACCTGGTGAACATCCTGTTGGGGTAAGTTCCTAGAGAGGCAGTGGTGTCCAAATTTATGCCTCCCATCATTGTGCTCTGATCTAATGGAGAGATAAAACTTGTTAGTGAATTCCTTGCTATTTTGATAATGTTGGCTATGATGATGTAAATCATTGTTGATGCTTATCAATCCAGATCCCTTCTTATATGAATATTTCAACTTGAGAGTACTTTTTTGTCTCATTATGAGTACCTCCCTAGTTTAGAGGGAGTGTCATCATCTTCATTATCTTCATCATCACCACCACCACCATCATCATTATTGTCATAATCACCATTCATGTCATCATCATCATCATCACCATCATCATGATTATGGACATTGTCGTCAATTGTTCATAATTATAGGTGTCATAAGAAATATCATCAACCCAAAAAATGTTAGGAGTGCTTGAAAAGGGTTGTTAGAACACATGATATATGCAAGAGAAATAACAAATTTATTTTTGAGAGATGATTGATGATGATCATCATCACTACCATTATCATCATCATTATAATTTTCATCATCCCCATCATCATAATTAATGTATTTTCTATCATCATTTTTGTCATATTCGTCATGAACATCATAATCATCATTCATGCCATTATTGTTGTTGATGATGACCAAGAGGAAAATAACGATAATAACAATCAGATCATGATGACTTGGAAGATGATGCTAAAGATAATGATTATGGTTATGACCATGACAACATTTAAAAATTGGGAAGATTGGCTAAGGTCATTAGCATCACCATCATCATTGTCATTGTAACCCCCATCATCTTTATCATCATTTTCATTATCATAATGATCACAATTCATGTCATCATCATCATCTTCATTATCATCATCGTCATAATTATTGACATTGTCATCATTTTTTCATAATTTTCAATATCATAAGAAATATCATCAATGCAAAAAATATGATGAGTGTTGGAAAAAGGAATGCAAAAGTGAACAAAAGTAATGGGGGCAAAAATAGCCGTAAAATTGGATGAAGAGTGAACATAAGTAGATGCAAAACAAGACAAAAAAATAGATGCAATAGTTGATGAAAATTTGGACATAAAATATGATTTCAAACATGGATGAAAATGTGGACGAAAACATGGGTGCAATAGTAGGCATAAAACTTAGCATGAATTGTGGCGAAACAAATGTGGATACAAAAACGAACGCAAAAAAGGGCACAAACTTGGATGCAAAAAGGAGGAAAACTTGGATGCAATAAGGGATGTAAACATGGATGAAACATGGGTGCAATAGTGGACACAAAATTAGATGCAAAATTGGACGCATCAAAATTGGAGGTAAAAGTAGATGCAAAATGAGATGCAAAAAACATAAATAATATTTGATGCAAAGTTGGACACAAAAGAGGATGCAAATGTGGATGCGAAAGTGGAAGAAAATGTGAGTCGAAATGATAGGCACACGATATGGCACAAATTGTGGCACAACAAAAGTGGTTGTAATAACAAACACAAACAAAGATGCAAACTTAGATGCAAGATAAGATTCAATAAGGGATGTAAAAGTGGATGCAAACATGGGTGTAATAGGAGAAACGAAATTGATGCAAAATATGGATGCAATGGAGTTAGATGCAATAGAAGATACAAAATGAGATGCAAAACCCAACACAAAAGTGGATGCAAAAATAGATGCAATATTTGATGCAAAATATGATATGAAGATGGATGAAAAATTGGAAGCAAACGTGGGTACAACAGTAAGTAAAAAAATGGCACACATTGTGTCACAACAAAAGTGGATGTAATGATATATGGAAAAAATAAGTAAATGAAGATGCAAAATAAGATTCAAAAAGGGATGCAAAAGTGGACGTATACATGGGTGAAACAATGGATGTAAAAGTTGATGCAACAAAATTCGATGCCAA
This sequence comes from Pinus taeda, assembly GCA_000404065.3. Taxonomy (NCBI): domain Eukaryota; kingdom Viridiplantae; phylum Streptophyta; class Pinopsida; order Pinales; family Pinaceae; genus Pinus; species Pinus taeda. Next base: position 19,794 of record APFE030252966.1, on the reverse strand, counting down.
AGTAGCTGCAATATGAGACACACAACTTGATGCAAATCTTGACGCAAAAGTGGATATAAAAAGGATGCAAAAGTAGATGTAAAATTTGATGAAAACCTAGATGTATATGAGGATGCAAACGTGGATATAAATATAGAAGAAAAATGGGTGCAAAGGGAGGTGCCAAACTAGGTGCAAATTATGGCACAAGAAAATTGAATGCAATAGTGGACACAATAATAGATGAAAAAGAGGATGTAAATATGCATGCAAAACAAGATGTAATAGTGGATGCAGCAAAAGTAGATGAAAAACTAGACACAAAACTCACGCAAAACTTGGTGCAAAGGGGATGCAAAAATTGATACAAAAGAGGATGCAAGAGATGATGCAAAAGTTGATTCAAGTATAGGCACAAAAAGTGGATGCAATAGAGGATGCAAAAGTCAGTAAAACAAAATTAGGTGCCAAACTTGATGAAAATAATGGTGCAAAGGATGGCACAAAACTTGGCATAAAAGTTGGCATAAAACCTAGTGTAAAATCTGCTGCAAAACCTATTACAATACCTGGTGCTAAACTTCATGTAAGACTTGGTGCAAAACTCAGTGCAAACTTTGCGTCAAGTTTTGCACCATATTTGATAATTGGACATAAATAGCACCAAAAAAGGGCTCTAGATGCAAAAAAAAGAAGCAAAAAGGGATGCTAATCATAGGGTTTTATTGTAATGAGATAAGAGTAGGCAAGAGGACCAATATTCTTTGAGGGCTGGGAACCCAAGATAAAAATAGTCCTAGAAGGTCATACTTAGTGAACACTAGGTGGGTATGTACCTTGAGAGACAATGATAAAAGTGTCTATAAATCATTGGTCTCACCAACATTGTGCTCTAATATTATGAGAGATATAGATGTTAGTCAAGGCCTTGCTATAAATAATGTTGGTTACAATGATGCTATACAGATGGATTATCAATTTGATTCTTCTTATGAGAAATTATTTATATTGAGAATGACCAAGTGCCATTATAAATGCCTCCCTAGTTAAGAGAGAGTGTTGAAGAAAATGTAACTAGGTTCAATATTTACAAATGTAATTTTGATCTTTGTACTTGTTAAGAAAAAAATATTATTTTTGTAAATGATAAGAATGAGTTTCTTGCTCATTCTATAGGTCCAGTATTTTGTTGCTCTTCTTGATAATGTATATTCTTGAAAACATTAACACAACTTTTTGGATTGGAAACTTCATGCTTCTTATGGTTCTCGGTTGGCATTGTGAGGAAAAATATTCCACTTTTAAGTTTTCCTTCAAATTTCTCCTTTGGGGACTTGGTGCTTGCATCTTATTTGTTTGAGGTTTCACCTAGACTTGATCTTTTGTAGTTGACAATGTTATCTTGCAAGATTTTGACATTTTATTGAGCTTGTTGATGTAAACTCTTAATGATACGACTTTTTTTCACACTTGTCGCAATATTCATCCTTCTTGTTTAACTGACATTTGACTACTTATTCAATTCTTCTTGCTTCTTCAAGTTGGTTCTTCAAGTAGGTAATTTCTTCTTTAAGTATTCTTTCTTTCTTATTGATTAAAGTTTACTTGTAGCTGTTCAAGTCCTTGTACTTTTCATTAGGACACATTTTCAAAATTTGTTCTCTTTTATCTACTTCTTCTGCATTCGTTTGTAAGTGCTTAATTTCTTCTAGAGAATATATAAGCACTCCTTTAAAATTTACTATGGCTTCCTTTCACAGGCTTCTTCTAATGGATCTATCATAATTGATGAGCTTTCGTAAAACAAGAAACCTGGGTTAGATAAAGAGATTGGGTGAACCTAAACTGCTTCATCTTTAGTTTCTTTAGAATGTTTTGAAATCACAACAACAAGACTTCCTTTTAATTTTAGAATTTGGAGGCTTTCCTTTTTGAGTTTCCCATCTGTGATCTCGGGATTTGCTTTCTATTTGTTAGACTGTGATGAAGACGCCTTCTCTGATATCAATTGTTGGAAATACTGAGGGGTAGGGGTGAATCAATACTTCACTTTTTTTCCAATTTAGTATCATAAACATTGACCAATAATATCATATCAAAAGTACACAAGAAATATATGAACACTTTATTTATACTACAAGGGAAGCTACAACTTTTGATTTACTAGCTACAATTGGAAGGGATACAACCCCAGGTTTATGAGCTACCACTGGAAGGAGACAACAACCTCTTGAAGAAAGCTGCAACTTCCTTGACTTGTACCACCCCGCCACCCTTTAGAATAAAAGATAAAACAAAAAATCTTGAGCTCCCGTACTAGAGGTGATGACATAATTATAACAATGCTCAACCCTCTTCAATAAATCACTATAAAGACACTTCCACTATGTTATAAAATTATATATTACAGAGCAATGAAACACATAAAATATTGCAGAAACACAAACACAAAAAACACATAAAACAAGAGAGACATAGGTATACATGGTTCACCCAATTTGGGCTACATCCACAGAGAAACAATCAGTCCTTCCTTTTATATTATCCAACAAAATGAAGAGATACAACCTACAACAAATCTGTTGTAATTTCCTCTTCACTCTCACACAATCTCCTCTCTCTTTCTTGCTAAGAACAAACATATACATAGCCGTAATACAATTTCCTCATCTATAGTGAGGGGTTGCCTTCTAGGGGAAAAAACCCTAAATTAAACATAACTTCTACTGTCATATCATCTGCCTAATGAATGGCTCAGATTGACTACAAAACAATATTTTACAAGGAAAATTTACAACTATTTTTAGCTTCGGGGGCACTATCCTCGAACCCTCGGTAAGGCACGGGGGGGGGGGGGTCATAAAAATCCTGGACCTCCTCGACGGAAATTAAATGATGAGCGACATTACTGCCCCGTTATGAACAGGGTCCAACGTGATGATATATCTAAATAAAGAAGATAATCAGGCTTCACACCCAACAATCTCACACTTGGAGATTGATGATAAAAACTCCACCACTGCTTCATTTGTTAAACAATGGCTCCAATTTGGACCTAGTTGTTTCTCATATTCATCATCATACTTGAATACCAATTGAAACTGAACATAATCTCTATTTCTCCCTGGCTAAAACTTTTGTTAACATATTTGCAGGATTCTGGCTAGTGTCTATCTTTTCCATCTTCAACTGTCCATCTTCCAACACTGACTATATGAAATGGTACTTGATTTGTATATGTTTAATATTGGAATGAAATGCTGAGTTATTTGCAAGATGAATGGCACTTTTGTTGTCACTGTATAACCTGCCCAACTCCTGCTTCTTACCCAATTCATCCAGAAACTTTTGTAACCAAATAATTTCTTCACTAGCCTCTGTAGTAGCAACATACTTTGCTTCAATCGTTGAGAGTGAAAAAACACTCTGTAATTTTGAAACCCAACAGACATTTGTTCCACTAGTAGTAAACGCAACCCCGTGGTGCTCTTCCTATTAAATCTATCACCTGCCATATTTGCATCAACATATCCATGTAGAGAAATGTTTGAACCACCAAAGCATAATGCATGATTTGTGGTACCTCTCAAATACCTGAGAATTCACTTCAATGCCATCCAATGTTCTTTTTCTGGATTGTTCATGTACTTTCTTACAATTCCCATTGCATGTGCAATATCAGGCATCATGCAAACCATTGCATACGTTAAGCTTCTAACTGTTGATGCATATAGAACTTTAGACATATAAGCCATCTCTTCCAGAGTCTTGGGACACATCTCCTTACATAGTTTGAAATGGCTAGCTAAAGGTGTAGTAACTTGTTTTTCATTTTACATATTAAATCTTTCCAATGCCTTTTATATGTACTCACTCTAAGAGAATGTTAATTTTCAATTTTTCCTGTCTCTAGTTATTCTCATACCAAGGATTTGTTTTGCAACACCCAAATCCTTCATTGAAAATGAATTTGCCAGTTTTCCTTTGACCACATTTATTTTTTGCATGTTAGAACCTGCAATAAGCATGTCATCTACATACAATAACAATATAATATAGCCGCCATCATTTTTCCTTTTGAGATAAACACAATGATCAGAGTGACATCTAGTATAACCTTGTTTAGACATAAACCTGTCAAATTTTAGATACCACTGTCTTGGGGCCTATTTTAAGCCATACAAACTCTTCTTCAACCTGCACACTAGTTTCTCCTTCATTTGACCTCATATCCTTGTGGCTGCTACATATAGATCTCTTCCTCCAAATCCCCAAGGAGAAAGGTTGTCTTTGCATCTAACTACTCAAGATACAAATATTCTGCTGCTACTAGACTTAAAAAGTTCCAATTGAAGTCATTTTAACAACATGAGAAAATATTTCAACAAAGTCTATACCTTTTTTTTCTGTGCAAACCCCTTAACCACGAGTCTAGATTTATACCTTTTCCTACTTCCATCTTCTTTCTTAAACCTGTAAATCCATTTATTCTGCAATGCTGTTTTACTTGTAGGAAACTTGACTAAGTCCCAAGTTTGGTTATGTACCAAGGAGCCCATCTCTTCTTTCATGGCTAGCTCCCACTTCTTCCCGGTTTCTACCCGCATTGCTTCTTCATAACATTTTGGTTCACCATACTCCATCAACAATCATAATATAATGAAGGAGAGTATCCTTTAGGGGGTCTACTTATCCCAGTAGATCTTCTAATACCACTTTCAGGTGTTTGAGGTGCCTGTTACTGCTGTGGTTGTTGTTGTTGTTGTTATGGTTGTTGATCATTATGATTTTTAGGCACCTTTACTTTTTCTGTGATCTCATCAAGCATTGTGTATTCTCTATTTTCTTTTTCCTGTTTATTTCCCTGCATATAATCCTTATACAAAACCTTTTCATTGAATATGACATCTCTGCTCCTAATGATTTTGTTATTTTCATAATCATAAAAGCGACAACCAAAACCATTAACACCATATCCAATAAAGGTACATTTCTTTGATTTTTCCTCAAGCTTTGTTCTATTTTCTTTATTAATGTGGACAAAGGATTCACAACCGAAAGTCTTTAAAAATGAGTAGTTTACCTTTTTGTTTGTCCATTCCTCCTCTGGAATACCACCATCCAAGGAACTTGAAGGCCCTCTGTTTATTAGATAAACAACAATATCTACAATATCTGCCCAAAATTGTAAAGGCAATCCTGCATGCAATATCATGCACCTTGCACTCTCCATGATTGTTTTGTTCATCCTTTTTGACACACCATTTTCTTGTGGTCTTCCTAGAACCATCTTCTCTCTGCAAATTCCATATTTTGAACAATACTTATCAAACTATTTGCTGTAATATTCACCTCCATTGTCTGATGTGAGACACTTCAACCTTTTTCCTGTCTCATTCTCAACCAAAGCTTTCCATTTCATGAAAGTATCAAATACATCATATTTATTTCGAATCCAATAAATCTAGGTTTCTCTGGTTGCATCATCAATAAAAATAATAGAATAGCGAGAGCCATGGAGAGATGATACCTGAGCAGGTCCCCATACATTTGTATCCACAAGCTCTAATTTTTCACTCTTATTTTCTTTCCCAACTATGAGGAATCTGCCTCTCTTTTGTTTTCCATAAACACAATTCTCAGAGAATTCGAAATCAACATGCTTCAAACTTGGCAATAAATTTCTTGAGTAAAGAATTTGCATTCCCTTCTCACTCAGGTGCCTGAGCCTATGATGCCACAATGTTGTATCTGCTCTTGTAGAGGTTAAAGCATTAACATAATTAGAAATACTATTGCATAAATACAATGTACCAACCTTTTCTCCTTTTGCTATTACCAGGGCTCCTTTAGTGACCTTCTAGGTTTTATCTGTAAAAGTAGTTACACAACCTTCACCTCCTAACCGACCTATTGAAATTAGATATTTCTTTAGATCTGGAACATGTCTTACCTCCTTCAATAGCCATTGGTTTCCATTATGCTATTTTATGAAAATTTAAACCATTCCAATGATTTTAGAGGGTTTATCATCACCCAAACAAACCTGTCCAAAATCTCCTTGAACATAATCATGAAAATGTTTCCTATTAGGTGCGGTATGGAATGAGGTCCCTAAATATACCACTCATGAATCAATAATATTTTCGAATGAAAGAATCAAAGTGTCTTGCAACACATCGCCTGTCACACTCACTTCATGATTGTTTTCTTGTTGCGCGCCTCCTTATTTTCCCTTCCGAGAATTACAATCTTTCTTCAAATGTCCTTTCTTCCTGCATTTCCAACACACTATCCCTGATCTGGACTTGGATCTGCCTTTCCTTGACTTACTATGATATCTTTGGTTCTTTCCTCTTTCCATTTTTATTCCCCTAGTCTCCGCAGTCAAAGCATTACCTGATGTCTCACCGAAGCTTTTCCGTCGCATTTCCTCGCTAAGGATTGCACCGACAACATCATCCAAATTTAAAGTACTAGATCCAAAGACAAAGTTACTAATGGACATAACTAAACCATTCCAACTTTATGGAAATGAGCATAGAAATAAAAGAGCACTAACTTCATCATCAAAATTACCCTTGCAGAACATAACTAGATGGTAACTGTATTAAATTCATTTAAATGATCAACAACAATCCACCTTTTGACATCTTCATATTAAATAAACGATTCATAAAGAATACCTTATTTGAGGCCGAGGGTCTTTAATATAGTTTGGCCAATGCCGACATTAAACCCTCTACTGTCGTTTCCTTCGAACTATTGAAGGCTACTGATGTTGCTAGGCACAACCATATTGTTTCAAGTGCCTTTCTATTGAGAATATCCCATTCTGTGTTTGACATGTTGGCTTCTTTGTCTTTCCTCTCAATGGTAGGTACATATCTCTCTGATACAAATAATGTTCCATCTACATCTTCCATAGATGGTATTTTTGGCCGTTAAATTTTTCGATCCTAAACCTGCCATCTTCCACCATTGCTCCCACTCAAACAAGGAACTCCTCTCTCCTGCAAGTTTATTAGGCAAATAGACCTTCAAATCTGATACCAGTTGTTAGAAAATTATATATTACAGAGAAATGGAACACATAAAATATTACAGAAACACAAACAAATAAAACAAGAGAGACACAAATATACGTGGTTCACTTAGTTTGGGCTACGTCCATGGAGAAACAACCAGTCCTTCCTTTTATATTATATAGCAAAATAAAGAGATACAACCTACAACAAATCCGTTGTAATTTCGTCTTCGCTCTCACACAATCTCCTCTCTCTTTCTCATTTAGAATACACATATACATAGCCGCAATACAATTCCCTCTTATATAGTGAGGGGTTGCCTTCTAGGGCAAAAAACTCTAAACTAAAAAAAACTTCTACTGTCATATCATCTGCCTAATGAACGACTCAGATTGACTATGGAATTACAATATTTTATAAGGCAATTTTACAACTATTTTTAGCTTTGAGGGCGCTACCCCCAAACCCAACCAGGGGTGGGGTTTCATAGAGATTACTGTTGCCCCCATCCCCTAGACCCCCCAATGGCGATTAAATGATGGTTGGTGTTACTGCCCCGTTACAAATAGGGTCCAACACGACGATACCTTTGACTAAAGAAGATACTCAGGCTCCACACCCAACACACTACAACTAGGTCATTGACCACTCACTGCTTGCTTTCATTCACAATTATGCTTTTATTGCAACTTTTGTTCATAAACTACTTCCACAAGCACAATCCGATGTGTCACTGGTCTACCTTATGACCAACCTCTATCTACATCAACCTTACCCTTAAGCAACATAAACTCAACCATTCATATTTATCAGTTGTCCAAATGTTACTTGCCTTTGTCAGTGGAACATTGTCACAACTTTTTCACCTCAATGTCCTTGCATAATGCACTTGAAAGATAACAACCCATAAAGCTCAACTTGATACTCAACCTCGAATCTCAGGCAACAAGAATTACACTCATATAATAGCTTCAGAATGATGTTTTTAAAATTTTAGTTTACTATGAATTTGCTTAAGTTATGTCTTTTAGGGCTCATATTTCTTTCACAGATATATACCATAGATTTGCAGTCTATAACAACTTCAGACTAGCCTTATTAACAACTCAGAACCCTTGGGCCTTAGAACATACATAATGTGCCCTAATAATGTCACAACTCCACATGTTTCAAACTGAAATAATGACCCAAATACTCCATAAAATTCCGATGGAATATGTCCTGTAAAAATGTATCACAACAACATAGAATATTTGGCCCAAACAACTAAGGTTACTCAAAAATTAACCATGAACTCATCAATAGAATTAACCCAAAACATTAAGGAACTCACCCTTTAATAGATTCCCTAACTCAGGCTCATAACACATAAATATTACCTGCAAATGTGTTCCTTAGATGTTGCTTATTAGCAAAGATGAATAGCCTATAATCCAAGAAGAATTGTTGCTTCTCTTCCTTTAATACCCTATCTCGACCTTCTCATTTGATTTTGCAGATTTCAAAGATGAAACAAATTTTTACTTTTTCCTTCTATTTCCCATGGCTAAGTTTTATTTATATAGTTTTGGAGGGGCTCAAGAGGGGCTTCAATCTTGAGCCAACTTGAGCCATAATATATTAAAATATGTCTTCAAAAAATATTTCATTTGTTGGAGTCGTTATAAGTTTTTTTTTAGTGTTGATTTTATTATTTTTAATTGTAAATGGCATAGTCAAAATTGAGTTTGAGGAAGCCTGTTGGCGGCAGAATCCAGGATATCACACTTGTATTTAGCTCCTGTCGATGATTTGAAGTAGACGCAAAGGTTCCCCTGTCAATGTCAAAATCTTTCAGAATCTATAAGTTCAAACTAGAGATGTTTGTGTCTTGTTATATTCTTCCTTTGACGAGA
>APFE030252965.1:0-10412 GCA_000404065.3 Pinus taeda | reverse complement strand
GAAATGGAGCAAATGATTTTGTGGAGGTGAAAACGATCTGATGATACAAGGTTCAAGGTGGCGGTCATGAAAGAATGAAGCATGAAGGTATTGCGGTGGATGAGGTGTAGGCTGGGTTGGTGAATTCTCTGAGCAACTTCTCTTGAACATATCAGTGAAACTGAAATGGATTGGTAGCGTTAACCCCAAAAATGGATGGTATGAAGGACCAATGGTGATATGACAGGTGAACGGAATAACCCAACCCAACTCAATCATGGTGATAGAGTGAAAGTGTCATGTTCAAGAGCGACTTGCTACCAATAAAGTTTCTTCAAGTTTTCTTCCCAATTTTGCCCCAGTCATTGTTGACCAATACCTCTTTATTTTTTTAAAGCTTGAGGAGGATAGCATATGCTTGTTCTATAATTTTCCCTTCAGTCAAACCCGTCACTATGTTTTAACAAGCCTAGGGACAATGAAACTCGCTCTTGTCTGCATGGACAAGTTTGTCGCTATTGTTTTAATGAGTTTAGCGACAAAGATAACTCGGTCCTTTTCAATTTTAGAGAGTGTGAAAAGAGATGGAAAGGAAACTCTAGTAATCCCTTTTCGTAATATAATCCCTTAAGTTCGAAAAAGTATAAAATAATACGAAAGGGATGACTTTTTGATAGTTTTAACGAGTTGAAAAAGACAAGCGTTCGATCTTTTTGTGTAATGATCCCTTAGGTACAAAAAGAAACCTAGAGGAGGGATGGCACTTCCAATCACTTTAACGAGTTAGAGAGGCCAATTGCTCAACAATTGTTTCATATTTTACAAGTCAGATGAAAAGAGCTTAAAGGAGACTCGTTTTTTGAGGAACGAGTGATGTTTTCGGATAGCAGCTGGTTCCAGGTAAGGTTTGGAACTTTTCAATCATGGCAATGTAAAGAAGAAGGCTAATAGAATCACTCGTCGTAGCTATTCCTCAAAAGGGGTAAACAATCAAATGGAGGCGTATGATCGACTGAAAAAGAGTGGAGGTGATGGTAAGAACACGACCAAGGCTCAGAAGTTGATGATTATGCAATCACAATGGTTATTTAACGAAGGATGGGTTCATTTTTTAATGAGCTTAAACTCTGGGGGAACATATGCTCATTGCTAGGTTTATTTTTTAGCGAGCTTGAACTTCGCGTAAACCTACTCATGATAATAGTCAAAGATGTTCGATTCACCATTAACACTATGTTCTCTTGAAAGTCGTACTACCTATTTAATTGCTCCATCAAACTGATTAGAAATGTACATACATGCTTGAAAATGAGAAAAAAAACTAATACCTTACTTGAATTACATGAGTAATAACATAAAAGTGGTTTTTACCCCTCATTTTACCATTTCATTCAAATTTGGGATTGTTGGAACTCTGGAGGTGTTTTTCCCCCTCGATTTTCATCAATTTATTTTGGAAGATTCTGTGGATGATTTTCAGTGCCGTCTGGACCAGGTAGGACCTAAACCTGAGCTCTTCAATTGCATTCTTTCTTTTTCTGATTCCATGCATGTTTTACTACTTTTCTTAGCCTCTGGGGTTTTAACATTTCGTTCTCTCCCCATCGCACCTAGTACACATCAAAAGGTGTGATGCATACTGAGCTGGCCATTGGCCAGTCAGTATGCATCTCACCTAGTGCGCAACTAGGGTGCGATGGGCACAAGGAGGAAAGTTTATACACTGATTTTTGATGGAATTTTTGCCTGTTTTTGCCCAAATAAGGATCCTAATTCTTCTCTTGTTTGTTTTTTAGAGATTCATTGGAGCAATATGGTCGTTACATGGCGTGAACATGAGCATGAAGAGGAGGATATCATTGCCTTACATGATTCGGGTACGGTAACTGCATTGCAGAACTGTGGCTTGCTCAAGTTCTTCCGCATATCTAGCATGATGCAACAAATCAACTTGTTGTAATATCTTCTTGATGCCTGGGATTCTACCAATCAAGTGTTCCAGATTAGAGGTAAATCCATCCCTTTGACTATTGAGGATGTCTACTTTTTGATGGTTTGTCGAGGCGTGGTGCCCCTCTCTCACTATTAGGTTTCGACTGTGGGGGCGAATCCGTGAGGGATTATATTTGCCGATACTGTAGAGATGGATTTCAGCCGAGCAAGGATGACAAGATCAGTATAAGAGATGTTACTGATCGGTCCTTGAGGACTATCTTATTCACCTTTGCTAGATTGGCTGGCAGCGCAACTCTTCACTTGGCCAACAGGTCCTATATGCAGTATGCCTTGGAATGCCTTGAACCAAAGGTATTCAGCTGGTGTGATGCAGTACTTCTGGTGATAAGAGAACAGCTTACCAAGGTGAAAAACGGAAGATCCAAGAACTTTGGTTATGGTTCTATTCTGACCGCTTTCGCCATGGAGAAGATCCCACTGATGTAGCCACAGTACATTTCACTCAGACTGCCAGCATCGATAGAGCCACGGATGTAGAGATGGGTTGACCTTATGGCCAAACATGCTGGTAAATCACAAATTTCATTTTCTGATGCCTTCTTCGAGTGGTTCAACCATCAGTAGATGGTGTATGCCGAGTATCCATATGCTGGGATGGATTTCCGGGGTGACCCAGATTTGGTGTTGCCGGCTAGCGAGCAGTGGGGTGTCATAGGTAAAAAATCTCTGACCATGTCTCTGTTTATTGCTTTTATAATGTTCTTGTGTTTTTTAAATGTTATCAAGACTAATCAAACTCATGTATTCATGCAGATATTGGACCAATGCGACCAGCAGTGCACCCGAGGGTAGCAGTTGTCGTTCCAGTAGGAGAGGTTGTAGGGAGGGTTGTCCTTCGCGATCTGGATGTCGCCGAGACCCTTGTAGTATTGCAGGATCCGATTGAGGGCCTCACTCTTGGTATTCCGGATGTGACGACCGATGAGTTACCTCTGAGATTACAACGCCATACTACTGGCATGCCGAGTCGATGGACTAGGCTCCTACGTATGATCGCACAGGCGGTGACTTGTTATCACCAGCACCATTAGTCTAGGGTGATTTCCTGCATTTTTGAGTTTTTTGGTTGTGTGATTGATTTTGTCCTGGACACAGAACATTTTGTAAAAACTATAAATAGTTATATATATTTTTTATTTTTGGAGCTTTATTTTGGTTAAGTTATATGATCCTGATGCAAATGTTGATGAAATTCTTTTCTTTTATAAATGTTGCAAATGTCTATCTAACACATAATTTACTAATGAATCAGCTAATTTGTTTAAGTTTCTGTAAATCTGTTGATATTAAATAGAATCAAACTACCTTTCCAAAATCCTGACCCTTAGGAACATACGATAGCTAGCTGGATTTCGAACGGAATAGATGCCGGTAAGCTGTAGAATGATGAGTTGTGAGTCTAACCTGACGACAAGTCGGCGTATGCCATGTGTGATGGAATTAGAGAGTAGCTCTATCAACGCGCTATATTCAGCGATGTTGTTCGTTGACCAACCAATACACACCCCTCTGAAACTCACTAACTTGCCGCTTGGATAAAAAATGACCTAGACTGTAGAAGATAGGTTCCGCGTACTACGACTAACTCCGTTGGCATATCCAACAAATGATTCCAATAGGTTTGACATCTGCAACAAATGCAAAAGTGGATTACCTAACCAAAATGATCACTCTTGATGAAAACAAAAATGTAACTAAAGCATATGAGGAGATTACTATGCTTAGTCAAGCATAGTAACACTTAAGGTACAATCCGTTTCAGGGTTGTGGCAGTGGAATCCCATCATAATCTACTAGCTCATAGGATCCTTTTGCTAATACAAGCTTAACAAGGTAGGGACCCATCCACAAAGACTGGAACTTACCTGCTCCCAATTTATCAAATTCCTGATCGTAAAGTAAGACCAGGTCACCTTCTGAGAAGACACGAGGTTTGACATTCTTGTCAAATTTCACCTTGACTCATTTCTTATGCGCTTCATTAGCCAAGGCAACATCATGACGGGTTTCATCCAATTGGATTAATTCCAAAAAACGAGCCTCTTCCTCTGAAGTTCCGAGGAGAAGGTTGACTACGAGCTTGGGAGATGAAATCTCGTACTAAATCGGTAAGACTGCTTCTAGGCCATACACCGGTTGAAAGGGTGTAAATCCAATTGCATTTCTTATTGATGTCCAATATTCCCGTAAGTCCAAGTACAGGACTAGGTGCCAACTCCATTTATGGACTACAATCATCCTTTGCAGCATGTGCTTCAGGACTTTGTTGATCGCCTCAACTTGTCGTTAGCTTGTGGATAATATGGAGTGAAACTGTCATGGGACAATCCTAATTTGGTAGGAAATTCAACCATCATGTGATTGTGGAAATGCGATCCATGATTTGTGACTACAACTTGTGGAACACCGAATCTGGAGACTACATGATTAAAAAAGAAAAGAGCAGCCGTTTCACCGTTGTTGTTTAATGTAGGCATCGCCTCGGCCAATTTTGTAAAATAGTTAACTGCAACTATGATATACCCATGCCCCCCGACCGAGGAGGGGCTACATGTCATGAAATTTATGCCCCATTTGGCGAATGGCCAACAACAACTACTGGATGCAGAGGTGCAGGTGGTATTCTGGTTTTGTGGTCAAAGATTTGACAGGCATGGCAACTTCTGACTGTAGTTATGCAATATTTGAACATTGTTGGCCACAAGTAACTTGCTCGCAAAATCTTTTGTGCCATAGCATAACTAGATCGATGCCCCCCACACGCGCCTAAATGACAATCATTCAGGACTTTTTCGGCCTCCTCATGGGCAAGGCACCTTCACAGAACTGTATCGATACCTTGACGGTAAAGTGTATCGCCGACGATCATGTAGTCTTTTGCTCTGTATCAAGTACGTCGTTGTTCTGAGCGAGAGGTATTAGCCCTATATGTTTGGGTTTGGAGATAGATGATTATATCTCCATACCATGGATCGCTCGACGATATCAGAAACAAAGATTCATCCATGATTGATGCTCTGGATGTTGAATCGTTGGATGACGATAGGAAGTTGCATGGTAACTCCGCGAAAACTAGGGATTTCTTTGATTTGGATTTTACAAATTCCAGATCAAACTCTTGCAAAATAGCTATCCATTTTGAATATTTGCCCTCAAGTAACTGACGCAACAATATGTAAGTCATAGGGTTGCAATCTGACAAAATTAAAATTAACCTATGATTTTCAATTTAAAATTAAAGATATACAATGAAATCAAACTTTCCATAAAATTTTCCATTACACAAACTTTCCATAAAACTTTCCATTACACACCTCGCAAATGCCAATGAGGATGTTAGACTTTAAGCTTCTCAATATTATTGAATTGAGGCGGTCTTTCGACATGTGCTTTACGCCCAAGTTCTTATTACAACTTCTCAATATTTTCAACTAACATCTCCCATGCCACATTTTATGTATAAAGCATGGCCGGCTAATTAATGTTTTTCATTTGATTTGGTTGTGTCGCTGGTTTTTTTTGAAGTAAGATGTTTAGGAAAAGTAGGGTTTCTTTTTAGCTTATTTTTTTATTTTATTTAACAGTCCCCTCCTAAAATTAGATTTTAATATAGTTTAATAAAAATTATTTAAATTTAAAATATAATGATTAATATTAATATTTCTTTTCTTTTAATTTATTTTATATATTAAATATAAAAAATTATTTGATATATCAATTTGAATAATTAAATATTATAAATTATAAATAAAATCTTCCATTGTTTAGCAAGTTCTTTTCCCTGTGCTGATTTCCAATGTTTGATTTATTATTAAAAAATAATTTCAATTTGGGTGAAAAAATGTGTTCCTATTATCTTAAAATTTCCACTGCTTAATCATAAATGCTAATTTTTAATTTTAGTGGTTTCAAATTTATTTAAATCAATTAGAATTTTTTACTTATTTTCTTGTAACATATAAATATAATTTTTTATTGGGTTATACATATATATTCCCAAATAATTTTGATTAGTTGGGATTTAATTTGGGAAATTTATTGATTTGATTTATTTTAGATGATTGATTGGATTTTATTATATAAATAATTGAGAGAAACGAAGAATAATAATTTGTATAATTTTGATTAAAGTTTTATTTTGTTTTGGGCAATTTATTGATTAGGTTTAGTTTAAATGATTGAATTATTATAACATTTATTATTTTAAACCAAAATACAATTTTTTCAATTTAACATTCTTATCGGCCTCTCTTTGCACCTTTTGGGGCAATTGCTGTAAGAACCATCTTTTCAACATAGGAGTACTTGCTTTCTATATCATTTAAGTTTCGACTTAAATAATAGACAGGATGTTCAATTCCATTGTCTTTTTGAATTAAAACCATTGGGATGGTCATATCTGCTGCAACTAGATACAGGTTAAAGTCCTTTTGATAGTCAGGAGTGTACATTAATGATGCTTTTATTAGGGATTCCTTTAGAGCATCAAAGGAAGCTTGCACAACCTGATCCCAATTGAAGGGCACTTCTTTTTTCAAAAGATGTGTATAACCTTAGCAAGTTTGGTGTAATTTGGAATGAACCTCCTTAGAAAGTTTGCTTTCCCTTGGAGTTTCTGAATCTGAAGCAAATTTGAAGGTGGAGGCATATCGATGATTGTCTGAACCTTACATGGGTCGAGATGAATCCCATCCTTTGACACCACAAAGCCAAGTAAATGACCAAAATCGACACAAAGCACACACTTGTGCGGATTGAGTCGTATCTTGTAGTATCCGCAACGTAGAAATATAGCTCTCAAATGCTGCAGATGATCATTCTGCTTTCGCGAATGAGCCAGAAGATCGTCAGGATATGGTTGAACGATGTTCTTAATGTCATGGAAGGCATAATTCATAGCCCTCTGAAAAGTTTCCCCTACGTTCTTTAAACCGAAAGGTAATTTGCGGTACGCGAATGTGCCCCACGAACATATAAACGCAGTCTTCGACTGGTCCTATGGGTGGATATTAATTTGATTATACTCAGAAAATCCATCGATGAAGTTATATTTACAGCATATTACTCAATCCCTCCCTCTTGTGTAGCTATAGCTACACTTCTGAATCTAGAATGAAAAGATTCGCATTTTGGAACATTCATCAATTATCTAGTCGATGAAGGGTGTAGGATAGTTGTCCTTCAGACAAGCTTGGTTTACATCCCTGTAATCGGTGCACACTCTAATTGTTCCATGCTCTTTCATCACAGGAACAATATTCGATACCCAATCAGTTAGAGGAACCTGGTAAATGAAAACAGCATGTAAAAGTTTTTCAACTTCCGCCTTGATGGCAGCGACTTTCTTCGGGTGCACCTACTGAAGTCGTTGTCGTACCAGTTTGACATCTGGATGCATCTTAATTTCATGTTCAACAGTGCTCGAGTCAATATCTGGAATTTATTCATATGACCATGCAAATACATCTTTGAACTCGTGAAAGAGAGCACAATATATTTCCAGTTCTGAAGAAGAACAAGATTCGTCGACATGAATATTCTCTACAACATCTGGTTTGGTCGAGATATTTATGGTGATAGTTTCTTCAATATTGGACAAATTTCGCTCAGAATCCACCGTATTTATAGTATTTGATAGAAAATAAAAAACTTAAGGATGATCAAGGTCACTGGAACAATCTTTGTGGTAATTTAGAAGATGGGAACAATGGTGATAATCTTCCCATGGTGTCTCTCCTATCATCATTGACTGAACAATTCCTTCGTCTGTAGAATGTACATGCGACCAAGGATCTGAAGAGGTACCATATTCTTTAGATCTATCTATCCAAACATTCGATGAGCGTTAATTTGGGTTTGCCGCCCAGGCCAAGAAAATTGATTGTTACAATATTTCTATTGGGCTTGGAGGCAATACCTGGTGATGATCCATGCTAACATCATGTTCGGAAATCTTCTGAATCTTTATGGATATAGAAGATACCATATTGCAGTTTTCCACCGTGGGTACTTCCGCTAGATTACTCGAAGGCGGTAGAGCAAAAGTACCCATCAATGTAGGGCCTTTTAGGAGGCCTACTCTAATATTTTGAAGCGATTGAGAGCTTCCATGGATCATCGAGATGCTTCCCTTAACTTGTGAACTATTGGGGAGGAAGTTTTGTTGGTCAATGATTGTAATTCCTCCTTGAAAAGGAAACACAATCTTTCTAAAGTACGTTGACACAACAGTAGCCATAGCATAAATCCAGGGCCTTCCCAGTAGGATGTTGTAATCAAGGTTTCCATCGATAACTTCAACATCAATTTACATTGTTTTGCCCCCCAGTTCAACTTGCAAGTTACTTAAAATCCCGTACAAGGTGTATGTCCGTCCATCGAATGCTTTTAATGTCATTGACGGTCGTGACAAGGGTGGTGTGCCTAATGTTTTCCAGCAACTCATTGACATAATGCATGTAGATGCCCCCTCATCAATAATTGTTCGATGAACATTTTTGTTGAGGGTTTTCACTTGGATGAGGAAAGCGAGTTGAGCTGGTAACCGGGGTTCATATCCTTTATGATTAAAGGCCACAAGATTGGAATCCCCTGGGTCAATCCCACCTATTGCTAATAATAGAGCATGCTTTTGGGAGGGGCAATTTTGCAGTACTTCAAGTGTCGACATAGCAGATGGTGATTGGGCTAGATCCTCCACTATATTATAATTCTCTGCTACTTTGGCATGAGGATTAAATGTCGATTTGTGTACTACTCCCTTTGGCAGCTTTATCGTTATCTCAGGAATGATGGGTGGCACAACTTCGGTTGAAGTTGTTGTCGAACTACTAGGTTGATCTGTAGCCTTGTTGTTCGACAGTTGTGGATTCCCGTAATATTTATTCCTTGTCGATATCAAAGCACCATTTTGTTTTGAAATGGATAACATAAGCACTTGGGATGAGGAAGCATTGTTGCTAGCAATCAGATTGGTAACTGGGTTTGGAAACGGATCAGTCAATACCGCTGAGGTTTTTGAGTTCTTGAAGAATTTCCTAATATCAAATTTATGTGGACAATATTTCATCCAATGATCCTCATCGCATATAAAGCATGGATGACTGGGTTTCTTTTGCCTAGAAGGGTTTACAGAAGATTTTTTAGGAGACGAATCATCATGTTTCTTCTTTTTGCTTTTTCCTTTCTTCTTGCCCCCTGGTTGCTTCGGTTCTTTGCCTTTGTTGGTCGACACGACATTAACCTTCGAGGCAAGAAGTTCTTATTTGAATTTTGACTAGAAACTATATGGGCTTTCTTAGATGTAGCCTTTGCGGTTTTCATGTTGGTCGTACCTATCACGCCATTGCCGGCATGAGAGTCTTTGTTTGATTTAGGAGTGTTAAGATATTCCGACACATAGGAAATAGTTAAGTATAACTTGGTCTAGTATATAGTTAGGTAAAGTGTGTTTCTTTACTATGTACTTTTGTAACTTACAATCCGACGGTCACAATATGTAGTGATCTGACGGTTCATTCTCTCATCGGTATTACCGACACTTGATCCGTGGCTTAACACCCTATTGGTCCATGATCTCTATTTAAAGAGCATGGAGGGTCATTTGTAGGTTAACTATTCACGAGAGAAGCTTATGTAAAATTTCATTCTTTTATTAATATTTGCCTGAAGTGGCTGTGTTGGCTCAGACCGTGGACTGTTTCCCTCTTTGAGGGTTTTAACCACGTCAAAAATACTGGTGTATTGATCTATGATCTGTTTGTGAGCGGTGTCCTTTGGTGTTCTGTCTGAGGAACTTACCCTGTAAATTCTTACATGGTATCAGAGTTATTTGAGGGCCGCGTCCGTTGGTGATCCAAATCTGAAGCCGGTAGAACTGCATCCGACTGCCGTTTCCTAGATCTACTGTTTCTGACTACTTTCGGGCTGAGAGTACTGCTCTTTTGTGTTAGGAGCATCTGTTCCAGTGAGGAACCCCTTTCGCTTCACGCGAAAAGGTTTCTGGTAGCCCTAGCTACGTCATTTTTAAGATCTGGAGGTATACAGTGTTTATTTACAGTTTCTAGTTATTTTCTCTCTGTTTATTATTTCGGTTTATTTAGCTTCTTTTTTATTACTGGATCTATACCTTTCATTTCTATGTATCCTCTTTTCCCTGCGACTCTGTGCGATCTGGGCAAATCAGAAACAGAGAGGAAGGATTTTTCTCATGCGTATGCTCTTTTTCGCTGCGCCTTAATGTGATCTCGGAAAATCAGAAACGTTGAGGAAAATATTTAGTTTCTGGGTAAAGCTAAATTTAAGCCGTAAGGTTTGTTTTTTTTGTATGTCCATGTTGGGTTTTGTGTTTTTTGTTTTGTAGGGAAAAAGAGCTTTCTGAAGCAAGCACGCAACCCAAAGCTTCAGTGAAAAAAAAA
>APFE030252942.1:2334-48249 GCA_000404065.3 Pinus taeda | reverse complement strand
CTAACAATAATAATATAAAGCCACAAAAATAACAATAGAGGGATTCTATGGGGCACAGTAATAACAATATGGGGGCAATAGGGACACAAAAATATTAATAAGGGGTGCAACTACCATAGTAATGGGGTAATCACTAGTATTATAGGGACCCAACACTCTTTCCATATGCATATCATGTTTTTGTTTTTGTTGTTTGTTTTTTTTTCTTAATTTATCAAAAAGAAAAAGACTACGACTTCTATTTACACTTCCTTGGCAACAACACCAACATGTTTGTAAATTTAATTTTCATAAATTGTTACATGAATTATTGACCAAAGTTGGTAAGCTTATGAAGTGCAAGTTCACTATATATCCTAGAAGTCCTTTTTATTAAATTAGATTATTAATGGGCATGATTAAGTTATTGAAATTTACTTCTATGGATGCAATTTATTCCTATCTTACTCTTCAAATAAAATAGATTTAATGCATTGAAAATTCCTACTCCTTTCTAATGAAATAAAAAATGCTCTTCACACTTGCAAAATGAAACTTAAGGCAAACTCACACTATCTTATTAAGAAAGCTTAACTGATCTATTGCAACACAAATTTAATTTCTAAAAAGGAGAATTAATCATCTAACATTCTAAAATCCTTTTCATAAAAACCGAAAAATGAAATTAAACTTTTATTCAAAATGAAAACCACGCATTTACTTATGATCAATCACTCATGATTTGAAATGAAAACCATAAAGAAATCACACATACATTGAAATGAAATACTATAAAATGAAACAATAAATAAATCTATCAAGCTCTAAAATGAAACACACTAAAATGATAAGGAAACCTATGAAAAGTGATTATACTATCATTATCATCATTATAAATCAACTTGAAAAAGGAATGATTAATGAAATATTTCTATTTCTCTTTGATTGAAATCAAGAGTGCAAAATGATTCTAAAATGTATTAATAATTGCAATAAATGATAAAGAAAAGTTTTGAAAATGCAGAACCTTCACTGTTTGTAGGGGTCCTCCACAAACAGGTGGTCATAGAACTTCCATCAAATAGTCAACTATGCATCAAAACTTTAAAGGAATTTCTTCATTAATAGAGTAAAAACAAAGTCTTAAAACAATATTGTTGCATACATAAAAATAAATCCATGTTCATGTTTTTTACAAGGTATTTATAAAAGCATGTGTCAATAACTGTGCAAGGCTTTTATGCCTGACTTAGCTAACAAAGTTCAAAATTAAGCTTCTAATAACTATCAAGATATCATTTCTCATGATTTTCTATTTTGCAAAGAAAATGGTTAAGCATAGGAATTTCAAACTCTCGCTTGCGCGTTCAAAAACCACGTTGACCTTACTCTTTGACCACATAATTGAAAAAATCCTTTTTGATGATATAGTTCTGATGAATAGGAGGAAATTGTTAAAGGGGTCAATATCCACCTATCGATATGTTTCTCCTCTTAGTTGGCACTTCCGATCCTAGTAAGCCATGGAATTGGCTAAAAAGACAGAGCTTAGCTGTAGAATTGTGAGAATTCGGTAGCCAACACAAATATTAACTCAATAATAAGGAAAGTTATTAAATATGAAAGATAAGATAATTACATACCTTACCATGTCAAAAACCTTGTAGTTTTATTCCTATTGAGTTGATGATGATGATGGTCAAGGAAAGGAAAAATAGGTAAGGGAGAGTGTCAAAATGAATCAATCATGAGGCTCAACAGTAGTCGTGACATTGATTTGCAAAGATTTCTCTTTAGATGATTGATTTATAATCATTATTACTTTATTGTTGTTTCCCGAAGGTTACCCTTTGATTATTCATACTTTTCTACTAGTTTCACTTCTATTCTTGCTATTTACTCTTTTCTATTTCATAAGTATAGATTTATAGCATTTCTTATTCAATTATGTAATTGTTGTTTCCTAAGTATTAGCTTAGAATTCGATAGATTTCCTTGTGTTTTCCACTAAAGAGTAACTAGAACTTTATACTTTTGAACGGTTACTATATAATATACCTTATCTTAAAAATAGATCTTTTGAATTCGTACCTCAATTTAGGAGATTATTCTTATGTTATAGTTAACTTTCTTGTTGTTAGAGGATTAGTTATTTGTAGTTTTAGGACCATCTCTTGCATATACTTTGCAGACAACCTTGAAATAACCAGACAAATCCTTAAGTTGAAAATTTAATATGTCATAGTTATATTATTCTTTAGAACAATTAATTGTCTCAATATTTTCATTACATTGTTGGTGAGTTCGTCAAAATAAAGTGCTATTGTATTTAGTTGTACACCTAACTCCCTAAGGGTCAGATATTGAATAAGAAAGGTAAAAAATTGTGCATGAATCTTGCTAGAAAATAAACTTGTGGTGGTTTCCACTGTCTACCCTTAGTTGAAAGATTCATGATAAGTATGCATAACTAGGAACAAAATTAGATGTAGGAATTAGGTAGAACTAGATCAAAAATATTCTTCAAAAATTACTAAAAGCTAGCATCAAGTAGGCATTGGGATAGCAAACTTTAGAGATGAAATATTTTGAAGGGAAGAATCTCAAGCCTCGGTAGATACCCAAGTGGTATCTGGGAAGTCCACTACTATTATTTCCCCTCTAATAGTAGAATCTTTTGTTTCGACTAGAGTTGAGATTCATGACAAAACTGTAGGATTTGAGCAGAGATTTCATGGTTTACCAAGCAAGCATATTGATTCTTTTAGCAAGAGTGAGGAGAAATCTTGAAATTTAAAGGGAGGAGGAGGTGATATGAGTGATCCACATCCTCAACCTCTGAAGCAGGGACTTATTGTGAAACCCACTGTGAGAGTAGGAATCGACATTCCTAATTCTAGTAGTGTTGTAAGACCTAGACAAGGTTCAAGGTCTTGCCACAATACCAATATTTTTTACTTAGTACCTCCTGAATTTGGGATTCTTAAGGGTCACTAGAATATTTCTAATCAAATGTTAGGGAGATTATCAGGAATAAAGGCTTCGACCATAGAATACCCTATCATTGATTCATAGGACAATGCACCCATGAAGACTATTCTAATTCAAAACCTTCCAATTTTTTATGGGATGGCCTCTAAATGCCTAGACACATTCCTATTTGGATTTAGGGTTCTATGTCAGAGATATCACTAAATTACTGACCCCTAAAATCTATATTTGTTTCCTTCCACTCTGAAGGTACCAACGCTACATTAGTTCAAGGGATTAGGGGGTGATACTATTAACTCATGGGACCAGATGAAACAGACCTTCCTTACCAAATATAAAGATTATTGTCGATCCAAAGACTTAAAGGAATAAATATTCAAAATGACATTTAAGGAAGATGAGACCTTAGAAGAATATATTCATAGGTTCCAATATAAGTTACAAAGGTCGACATACACCACTTTACCTAAAGAAGTATTAAAAAAATCCCTAATTAAAGGAATGAATGAAGAATGGATTGAAACACTTAACCTAATGGGGTAGGGTTATATTTTCAAAGAAGAGTATGATGAAATTGTGAAATTTTGTATTACTTGTTCTCATGGGTGCACATGGACTAATCTTGGAATTCTCGATCCACTCAACCAAACTAGTAGAACTGTGGGTGGAGGAGTCACAGATTCGCAAATTGGCAATAAACTAGAGAAATTTAAAATTGATACATTAAGCAAACTGAATACACAAATGGATTTCTTTCACGTAAAGTAGAAGAAAATTGAAGTTGAACAGGCACGAGAAATTTTCTATCATCATTGTCGATGGAAGAATGGCCATAATCAATGCGCAATGGATACAGCTGAAATGTGTGCCATCTATACCAAAGAACACTCGATCGATCACTGCCCCTCTCCCACTGGATTGAAGGTCATACTTGAGGCTGTTCAGGAAAAAGTAGAACCTACATATTTCGTGGCACAACGATGAAAATGGAAAAAGTTACCTACAGGTATAGTTCAGTACCTTGCCATGTTTTCTTCTAGACAATATAGTCAACAACAGTTTCCTGGACTAACTTGGAAAGGTTGAAAACATTACAATACTTCCTAGAAACCTCAGCCATATCCCCCATCAGCTTGGTCAAATCAGTTGTTTCCTTAAAATTCTTGGTCAAAACAATAATATTCTACACATGCATGGAAAAATTTGCAAAGTTATTCGCATCCCTCGTAATGGTAAAACCAACCCTTTCAGGGGCCAATGTGGTCTAAAAAC
Source organism: Pinus taeda (assembly GCA_000404065.3). NCBI lineage: Eukaryota > Viridiplantae > Streptophyta > Pinopsida > Pinales > Pinaceae > Pinus > Pinus taeda. The sequence continues at coordinate 44,007 of APFE030252942.1, read as the reverse complement.
TTCCAACACCCCTTTGGACCTATCAATCAATCATTGGTAATGCTTCCTCAATCACAGGCATTGTTGCAGTCATTACAACCACCACTTTAGCTACCCCTAAATGCTCCATTTTGTTATGCCCTCAAGTACCTATGCAACCAAATCCAAATCCAAACAATAGGCATGTGCAACTTCTAGAAATTTTTTATACTTCTACTATAGATATAATAACACTTGAAACTTGTTCCTTCCTTGGAATAACCACATTAAGATAAACCCATACCATGTTGGAGTTAGTTGACATATATATGATGAATCCAAAAGGGACCCTAGACCATATTATCATCTATATGGATTCCTCAGAGTATCCAATATTTTTTTCATTCTTAATCCTAAAAATAAGCTAGAAGGACACCCTATCTTACTAGTTAGATTGTGGCTCGCCATGAATAATGTGTACATTTGGTGTCAGACTCAAAGCTTGAATATTTCTAAAGGAACTACCATTAAGAACCTTAATCTATACCCACCTACTAAACCCATCATGTCATTTGAAAATCTTAAGTGGCTTCCCCCTAAGTACGAGGAAGGTAAACTATGATCTCCTCTTACCATTGACAAAGCCCTTATTTTAAAGAGACAAACTGAGGATGACACAATCAATGGTTTTATTAGTGAGCCATCCACCATAGGACATCCTACATGTCACATGCTAAAATGCATGCTCGATAACGAATCCCAAGATGACCTAATGGAGGAATCAAATAATGATGACACACCTAAAACCACAGTCCATAGCAATATCTTAGTTGAGGTTGAACCAGACAAAACATTGAATATTAACATTAGTCTTGATGACCATGAACATGAAAAAATGATCAAAATCCTTCAAAAATACAAATAATCCTTTTACCAGGATTATGCAAACATGAAAGGCATTGATCCACAGTTATGTACACATCACATTTATATTGAAAAATATGCTCAGGTTATTTGTCAACAACAAAGGATATTGAATACACATCTTAGCGACACAGTGAAACAAGAACTTCATAAACTACTTGATGTCAACTTTATATACCCTATATTTGACAGTCAGTGGGTTGAGTATTTGTAGTAGTCCCTAAAAATAATGGAAAATGGAGGATTTGTGTAGATTATAGAGAGTTAAATAAGGCCACATAGAATTGTAGACCAAGTCCTTGATACACTCACTGGGAAGAAATATTTTTCCATCCTACATGGATCCATAGGATATAATAAAATTCAGATTTCTCTTGAGGATCAAAACAAAACTACGTTCACCTATCCATGGAAACATTTTCATATAGATTTTTACCATCTGGGCTATGTAATGCACCAACAACCTTTGAGAGGGAAATTTTGAGTATATTTTTTTATTTAAGCAATGATAGACTTGAGATTTATATGGATTATTTTACTCCTTATGGCAATGAATTTGATGAAGTCTTGGATAATCTGGAAAAGGTTATTGTACGGGATATAGCTACCATACTATGCCTTATTAATGAGAAATGTCATATGCTAATGACATAAGGTATAGTCCTGGGAGACTTTATTTATGCTATAGGTTCTCAAGTAGTTCTAGCTAAAATCAAGGTAATCCTTAAACTCCCCATCCCTCGTACACTAACAGAGGTATGTAACTTCCTTGGTTATGTTGTATACTATCATTGTTTAATAGTACGTTTTTAAAAAATTGTAGCATTGTTGTATGCATTAACTAGACATGTGGAGTTTGAACGGACTAATATGTGCGATATTTCTTTTGCAGAATTGAAATTGGTCTAAATAACACCTATGCTATGGGGACTAGACTGGAGTCTGCCATTCCACATTTCATCAGACACATCTAATACAATTTTAAGGGTCATTTTGGGACAAGAAGAGGATAAGAAATCCTACATAATTTATTATATTATAAAAAACCTAACATCTGCAAAATTAAATTATAGTGTGACAAAGAAAGAATTTATGGTGGTTGTCTATGCTATAAATAAATTTCGTCAATATAAAACAGGCTATCATTTTTTCTTGTATACTGATCATTTTTCTATTCAATATTCAGCCAATAAAATTGTTACCAATGGTAGAGTAACTCATGGTTACTATTGTTACATGAATCTAACCTCACTATAAAAGACCAGACGGGAAAAAAATACCATGTTGCATATTTCATGCCAAGAATTCCACCTACTAATCATTCCTCACTAGTGGAAGATCAATTCCCAAATCAAATTTATTTTTCATGACTGTCAAAACACCATGGTACACTTATGTTGCAAACTAATTCGCAACAAGAATAGTGGCATCACATCTGTCACCCTGGGGAAAAAAGCACTTTATTTAGCAAAATGATTTATTCTCAAGGATAAATGGTTATCTCTTCCATACAATGGTATATCTCCAAGTTCGTAGATGCATTAGAGAGGACGAGATATACGATATCCTCAAGGCTTGCCAGGACAAACCTTTGGAGGTCATTTTTCTGACCATGGGACTGGGTATAAAGTATTGAAAATGAGTTATTTTTTTCCTATGATATTTAAATATTCCAATAAATACTTCCAAAGCTCTGATAGATGTCCAAGGATGGGTCATCCCATTAAGGCCGAAAAAATTCCTTTGCAACCATGACTTGTATTGGAACCATTTGAGAGATGTGTGATGGACTTAATAAGTCCCATTAATCTACCTTCAAACCAAAAGTCATGCATTCTAGTATGCACAGACTATGTAAACAAATGGGTGGAGGCAGAAGCAGTCTTGAGAGCCACACAGGAGGTATTCATCAACTTTCTATTTGAATTGTTTATATAATATGGTTTGCCTCAATAAATTATAACTGATAGAAGATCATAGTTTATGACCCATAAAATATTTTCTACCCTGGAAAAATACAACATCAAGCAGATGATTACCTCCCCTTACCATGCACAAACAAATGATCAAGTGGAAAGCACAAACGAAGTCTTGTAAGGGATCTTAACTAAGATAATATCTACAAATCAATGAGACTAGGCCTCTAAACTCTCTGAATCCTTGTGGTCTTATTAGACAACTCGACACAATACTATTGGATTTTCATCCTATCAGCTTGTCTTTGGCAAGGAGCATATTTTTCTAATTGAATTTGACGTTAAGACTCTTAGAACTACTCAGTAAGTTGGTCAAAACATTTCAGAAGCATAGAAACAATGATTGCAGTAGCTAAACGAAATCGATGGAATGCGTCTTGCCATTGTCCAATGTACAACTATAGTTCAACAACAAAGAGCGAAGTGGGACTGTCTCTTAATTAAAAATAATACCTTTCAGAAGGGGTGTTGGGTGCTATTATATGATTCTATATGTTAGGACTCTCTGGGTAAGATTCAAATGAGGTGGTTGGGTCCTTATGAAGTCAACGAAGTTCATGATAATGGGATAGTATGCCTTACTATGATTGATGACTCTGCCATTGATTTCCTTGTTATTGACAACCGAATTTATTTGTACAACTAACCACTTACAAGAGAGTCATTTCTTCAAGAAATCAATAATGATGCAAACATGAACGCTGTATTCGAGCTGGGGAAATATCCTCATGGCCACGATTAGATAAATTTTCTTCGAAAATTCTATTGTCATGTATGTAATGAAATTAGTCTTCTTTTTTGTGTATATTTTGTTTACTTTGGAAAATCATCACAAGCATTTCCTTATAAAAAGTTTCGTTGTTACAATATTACTACAATTTTTGTGCCTAAGTCATATTCTACTCCTACAGTTGATGTTTCCTTAGTCACATCATCATTATCATGGTAGATTTTTCCTTAATCACGACACCATTATCATAGTTGATGTTTCTTTATTCACAACATTGTTATCACATTTGTTGTTTCCTTAGTCACAACATCATTATCATAGTTGTTGTTTCCTTAGTCACAAATATCGTTTTCTGAGACGTGATTACCATTTCCCTAGATATGGTTATCATTTATGATTTGTTTGCCAATATATTTGTTTTTTTTGGGATAAGGAACATCTTAAGACATTTTTCAATATAATGGTTGGATAACTAGTTTGTTTAATGTTAATCACATGAGAATTTATTTTTAAAAGGAAAACCTCTTTCAAAGATGATTTTATTATATGTATTTTTAAATCTCCTAAAATGATTGATTCCCTGATTTTGTAAGGAACTCATAAAATAGTCATTATACATTCTTTCTATCACCACTGAAGGAGTCATCCACTACAATGTTTAAATAATTTGTTGGGATGGGGTCCCCTAGGGTCAGTTTTGGGGAAAAGCCCAAGTTTTGATTTAAAAAGATGAAAAGTCTCCTTAAATTGTGGTCATGGAGCGTGTAGCTAATTAAGAGTCAAAAAGGGTTTTACCCTCCTTTATGTAAGCTTCAGTGGGTTTTTGAAGATCTATCGATGGTTCACGAACCATGGGATTGTATAAATAGGTGTGTCTTAGAGATTCCAAGGAAATAGTCTAAGTTTGTCTACGGGTATGAAGGAGGAAGTCTAGCACGGAGATAGAAGTCTTAGAGAAGGGAAAGGCTTTGCAACTAAGTGTGAAGAGGCCTAGAGTAGTGTCCAGAGTTGAGTGCGCGGACCCATATAACTGAGTGCGCAGGGAAGTATTGAGTCTGTAAACTTATACTAAATATCAATAAAGAAGATTGTTACGAAGATTCCTATGTTTTATCTATTTACTTATGTTATGTATGATCATGATATATGTTGGGATGAATATTGTCTTTACGAAATAATGATGCATTGATGCACAATGTTACTTGATCTATATTACTATCTGAACACATTTAATGTTAAGTGATTATACGAAGATCCTAACACTTTCCGTTAAAATTATTAAACACTTAGGTAGATTTGAGTAAATATTGAAAAAAGGATAATCTAGGGTGCGTGTAAATAGCTAATTGGAATATTTTGGGTCTGCAAAAGCTAGGTGTAGACCTTTGCAGATGTCTAGAGGTTGATTAAAGGATGTTATGGCATAAGACATAAGGGCTTAAAGATTTGCACAAATGTAGATCTAGGTCGCAGAAGGAGATCTCATTGAACATTGGGTATGGAAACTTGGTTATAGCATCCCCCCATACTACTACGGGTGAGACTTCAGTCTGCGCACCGCAGATTAATGCTGAAAGGGCTAGTAGTGTAGGGATTTGTTTGGTACAACTAAATCTGAACCTGGGATAGGACCCCCTAGGCCAACATAATTCTACAATTATTTTGAAGAAATTAGTTTTTAAGAATAAGATGACTCAGCTAAAAAGTAGTTATCATAAAAATATTTATACCATCCCATAATATTTTATGATAAAAAAAATCATAGCAGAAAAATAAATAAATAAAAAATTTTCATAAGATAGTAGGTATCATCATGAACCCACCTACCATGATCATAGGACCTAGTGAAGTTACATTACCACTTATGGTCACGAAGCCAAGGTAATGGCCTTCGGACTTAAGACTACCGGACAAGAAGTGAAAACATGAGCCAACTTATGCACTTTATTAGATCTCTTGAATGGCATTGTTATTAACTCGCTCCCATGCTAGAACAATGACCTTACATAGACATTGAACAAAATTTAAATAAACCTATAACTATGAATTTATTTCCATTAGATGGGACATTAGGATCTCAATGGGCTAAAAGGAAACCCTATCGAGGCTATGGAAGCCTGCTAGATGCAATGGACATGCTTATGGTATTAAAAGTAATTTAAATACTAAAATCCAATTAGTTGTCTTATCTCCTCAAAACAAAAACATCAACAAGGGAAAATCATTAGATTTGTTAAAACATGCTATGGAGTACTATTAGAATAGCCCCTATGAATTGATGATGTTGATTACTAATGAGAACTAATAATAATTCTAGATATCAAGGATAAATATCGTGGGACATTCAGAAACCTAGTATTTTTGTCATCCTTCTTTATTAACTCCTATTTTTTCTATGTGATATGCCTTAAGAAAACATAGTTTATGACCATCTATTGTTTCTAAATCATCATCTCCACATGACTCTACTTATTTTGACATTATTTTTTGTTGTCGTGATAATTTTCATTATTATTTCACTTTATTATTAATGATCGACCTAATGACTATTTGGTGTGTTATAAACATTTCTCATCCTCCACCACCATTTTTTACTATTATTTTCCATGCTTAATCAATATGGCTTTATCGTTCAATTATGAAAAAATCTTATCAACTCATCAAAATTGATTGACGGCGTAGTTGGCCCTAAAATTATATTGGGGGGCAAAGAAGGTGATGTTTCATGTTATGTTCGCTAAATTTCCAAGAAGGTGTTGTTGCATGTTGTGTTTGTTGAATTTCCGTATTCTATGTATTATTGTTACCATATTGTACTCTGAGTTGGAATGTTTCTATTTGTAAATTGTTCCCTGATGAAAAAATAATCATGGAAGGATATTCAGTATGCCATGAACCAACCTAGTTGCAATCCATAGAGGAGGCATGAAGTATTTTGAATCGAGAAAGTTGGCTAGATTATTTCGGACAATTGTAGGGGTTCGACAATGAAGTAGCACTCGAATTTATGCAGAATTTGAATGTTGGGGTAGAAATGGTAAATAATGTACAAAAATAGGTAAATGAAGAAATAATAGTAGAGGTAACATGCCTCCCACTAGAAGGGGATAAATGGTAGGAAGTACATACCTCTCTACAGAATTTGACCCTTATATTTTCAAACCCTCAGGAAAAACTAGTCAAGAAAGGTAAAGGGTATAACCCAAATTCACTTCCAGAACCTTCGAAAGAATTAGCAGACATTACTAGGTGGTACATAACTTATGATCGAAGGTATGATGTTGTGTGGGGTCATCATATTAAGTTAAGGGTGTTTCTGAGACAAAAAGTAGTCTTGAACCTTCCTTATTTTTTTCATTCACTCTTACATGAAACTGTTGGTAGATTAAGAAGCTCTAAACATAAAGATTTAGTTGTTAGCCATCATGGGATCATTAAGTTTCTAGTTGTGATGATTTTGAAACAAATAAAATAGAGTTGGTATGGATTTTTAGGAAACCCTGGGGTTGAGCAAGAAATTCCCTTAAGAGGTGAAACAATTGTTGGAACACCTAGAAATATTTCAATTCATAATGACCATCTGGAGAAGTATAGTGAAACAACTTGTTAGAGCCTAGATCATCCTCAAGCTAAAAGGAATCAATCTTAGGATAACCACAAACCAAGCTTAACCTGGTAGCTAGCCCTACCAATTCGGGAGAGGGCTCTCTCCTTGTCAATCTGAGTTGAGATGACTGAATTCAATATGGATTTTAGGATAGGTATAGTAGCTCTAGGGTTTTCTAATTAATTTTGATTTTTTTTTTGCTAGATCAAATGGAGCAGGTAGCTTTGGGTTCAGGAAATCAAGTCAGGAATGTAGGGTGTTCTATGGGGCGAGGTAGGTAGGTGTTTTAACACTTGGAATTGAATGAGATGAGAGACCTAAGACTGGTGAGGAGCTGAGGAGGGCAGACAAATATTATGAGTCCTCTTCAAACAGCTGAAATCATCAAAAACTAAATGTACTGCCAAGGCAAAGCACTATTACCAATGTATTCTACCTATCTATCTTGATTTCATTTAGTTTAGAAGAATGAATTAGATTTTGGCACACATAACACATGAGAAAAACTAATGACAGAAGGAGAAACAATGCTAAAACACATTACCACAAGAATCCCACAAAAATAGCTACAAATCCTGGTTTATTTCCTTGCCAAACTGTTGTAGAGATGTACAATGTAGATCAAAGCATCCAAGAGAGTCCAACCTTAGCTAATGACTGAAAAAATACATAATATAGACATCAAACCACCTATTCTATCCATCAAGGGTCGAATCCATGAGAAGAGGGGTGGTTTCAACCATTTCTAAACTAGGAACAGGAATATAGGCAGTGGAATAGCTTGCCGCTATAACTGTGGAAACTGATTCATTTACCCCTCAGCCACCTCAAAATGTTGAATCTGCCCTCTAAGGTCATTTTGCAACAACATTTACATAGAATAGCATCACTTACAATTATAAATTCATCCATGACGAGAGAAAAATTCAATTTGTGAAATAGCTAGGCGAAAACTAGTTTTTTCAGCAAAACTGACAAAATTTATCATATGCGCGATGCCACTAGACTATGTGCAGTGCCGCTTCAAACCCAATTTTGGAGGCCTTATCCATGACCAAATTGAGCCCAAGATAGCTCGTTAGAAAGGTTTTCCTATCTGCTTCTAGAAAATCTTTCATTTTTTCATTTAGAGGTCATTTACCCCCTCAAAAGTGGAATATCCCAAGGTTGCTTCCTGTGTGTCCAAAAAGTGACAGAGAGGGCATTTTTTATGGTTTTTCAACCTTTAGGTGACCAAGATTTGCTACAAATTTACTAAAACTTTCAAGGATTAATTTTCTCATCATGTTGAATCTGAATATGCAATCCATTTCTCCAAAAAATATCCTAGTCAAAAGCATAGCACCACCTAATGCAATTTCCTATGTTGCAAATTTTCAAAATTTAAGAGTGGCAAAATTTCACCCAAACTTGCCCAGATTTGGCACAAGGCTCCCTCATTAGTTAATTTGATGGGAAAGTGAAGCCTCAACCAATATTTTTATATTTTCACGCTCATTTTTTCTCCTCAAGGCCTTCCTCAACCTTGCCTTAAGTTTCCTCATCCTTATATTGCATATTTTGTTCTGGGTCATATAGTGATAGAGCATGTGACGAAGCATCTTCTTTTCTTTACTGGCCTTATCAAGCAGCTTTTGAAGGTGTATGTTGACCCTTTCAAGCCAATTTTCCTGATCATTCTCAATTTCTTGCTCAATGGAGGTCATCTTGACCTTTGCCTTCTGTTAGTTCTCCTTGATCATTTGCAACTCCATGAGGACTTTCTTGTCGGTCAATTGCTTCTTTTCTTGCTCAAGATAATTGATGTTCCACTTTGCCCTCATTAAATTGACTGACAAGGCTTGTGTATTAGCTTCTTACTCTTTGATGATCATGTCTTTAGTTATCTTTGTAACTTGAGTCTCCAAATCAATGACATCAACTCCTTGTGCCTCCTCATGATAAACTAGGTCATAGTCCCTCTCTTGCCAATCACTAGGATCCTTCTCATGCATTTTCCCATTGCCTTTACCTTTGCCCTTGTTGTGCTTCCCAACCTGTACCTATTTAGTTCAAGATGAAGGCAAAGCCCCTTACACTCCTTGTGGACATAGCATTTTCCTGTGGCCTGAAGATGAAGGCGAGACCCCTTCACACCTTGTGGAGATAATACTCGCCTGGCAGCTACAAAACGTTTCCTAGTGCCTTTCTCATAGGTCAAAAACACTGGCACTCCAATAGTTTCAGTTTCTTTGACTTGTTCATGTCCTGAAGGTCCACCTTCCTCCTGATGCAGTGATGAAACGATTTGTGGGCCTTTGAACATCTCATGAGAAATGAAAGTTTCCCATGGCATGTTGATAAGGTTCAACTGATGTAGAAGAATGATTTTGATCAAATAATAATGAAAGATGTTGTTTAACTATTGGGGATATGGCTTCTTCTTGACATAAAGTGCAATCTTCTTAATATTTCAGAACATGAAGTAAGGAATATTCATCATCCTCACTCTAGTAAAATGCATCAACAATCTAATGTGGTAGGCATACAACCGAGAAAATTAAAGTACTCCCTGTCAATATATTGTCCTTTGTTCCATTTTTCACCTACATTTGGAATGCCTGTAGCCTTTGAAATAACAGCAGGTGACAAAGCGAATGTAACTCCATCAAGGTTTAATTCATTGTTGTCTAGATGTGTCACAAAAAACTTTGTTAATTCATGATGAAACTTAACCCTTTCCACCATTTCATAGAAACCAAAACATGAATGATGTTTGAAACATGATATGGCAATTGGAAAAGCAAGCAATTCCTTCAAGCTAATGGCCCCCCCCGATTATCTTTCCCTCTTTGTAAGGCTTCCTTTGCTGCAAATTTCTTTCCCTAAAACTGTGACTATGCATATCTTCCTCCATTTCATACTCACTGTCCGTCTCCATTATTGCATAGTTGTTTCCCTTGTGATGAATGAAGTATGGTGAATGAATGTAAGATAAGTATGAAGAGATTTTGATAGATGAATGGGTGATAGTGAATAAGGGTGTGAATAGGATTTAGTTAGTGAGTAGGGCTTAGGAATAGTGTAGGGTTTGGGAATAGTGTATGAAGTGGGTAAAAATAGAGGGAATGACGTTTAGGGAATCTTGTATGGGGAATAGGTTTTAGGGAACAACAACTAGATGAGGAAAGATAGAAATAAGATAGTGGGATTTTGAATGTATGAGATATTTTGGTGACAACTAGGGTTTAGTTTCTTAAGAGACAAACTCACCAAAAACTAATTGAAAAATGTCTTTTGAGAAATAATAGCAATGATACTTATTTGCAATGGAGGAAATTGGGAGAATTGATGTCATTTAATGCAATTTGGAACAATTTGGCATGTTTTGGAGCTTGGCTACCATATGCGCAGTGCCTCTTCTATGTGTAGCGGACATTCAGTGTTGCACTGTGTGAATTCCCCAGGTGCGCAACACCTCTTCTATGCGCATCACAAGCTACCAGGTGCATAGTGCCCTCAGATTTCTCCAAAAACGCTATGACTTCCTCCCTTTTCTCAATAACAACTCAAGATCATGTTTTTGGCTCTCCTTAGCACTTGAAAATTTCAACAATGAAATGACATAGGATATGGATGACCTTTATATATCTTTTCAACTTTTGATTTTTCATTCTTCAAAACCCAGTTTATAATGTCTATTTGTTTTCTTCAAATACTCTGTTTTTCTAATATTTGACTTTTGTCTTTTGATAGGTGGACTGATGCATGATTGTTTGTCGTTTTGCAGTGGCATGTACTTGGAAAATGTCACCAAGTGACCAGGAGCGGCATAGAAATATTTATTACATATAGGATCAATAAAATTACATGAAAGTTACAAATAAAATACCGATGCTCTGTTTTCACCTTAAAACTAGTTTTGAGGTAAAAAGTTATTATGTTTACAAATTTAAGAGATTAAAACTTTTCTGATGATTATTGTTATCCTCATGTGTCTGCTAACCCTAAATTGATGATTATTAGAAATATTAATTGAAATTTGACAATGGTAAAACCCTAATACCTAATGAGACTGAAACCCTAGTCCTAAAATCAGAATGATGAAATGAACTAAAAATATACATGAATCATGGACTGAAAAGTATGAAAGGAGACTAGCAGATATATGTCAAGAGGGAAAGAACTGAAATGAACCCTACCATGAGTTGATCCATGACCTAATGGAATGCAAATCACTGTGAATGGGATTCCTAATATGAATGCAAAAAAGTAAATTTTGATCATTGATGGCAATGTGAAGACACTGACACTAACATTGGCTCCAATGGGGATGGTAGCTCCTTGGAGGTGCTAAGAACCATAGATCTCTAGAATAAGTATACTAGTGCCTCTTCTATTGGGCAATACGGTCAATATACTTCAGAAATTGAAACTAACACTAAGAAAATCGACTCAAGACTCAAAAACTAGCTCATGACTCAAAGAATGAGACAAATCATTCAACTTTATAGCCTTCACCTCGGGCCCCAAGCTAAAATTAGTGTTGGCATCATGGCACAGGTTTGGCACTATGGCACAGGTGTTTCCCTTGATGGCATCTCACTCCACAACTCACTCAGATGATAGTTCATGCTCACAGACTCACAAAATAAAAGAAAAGGAGGTATACATAGGTTCCCTTTGACCAAGCCGTGTATACACACGGATTCATAGACAAAAAGGCACGTATGCATATACACGCACTTCCATGCGTAGAAAAGCACATACTATTTTGAAAACTTGTTTTTGGTCCTTGGTATTTGGACCTATAGTATTGGTCCACAGTATCTTGTCCGAAGTGTTGAACCCAGGTATTTGGACCTAGGTATTGCTTCTAAGTGGTTTTGGACCATGGTATTGAGTAAGACCTAAGACTATAAAAGGGGAAGGAGATCATTAGGCAAAGGCACTCAGGTATTGAATATCTTATGAAGAGCAAGATCTAGAATGATGGTCATTGGGTTATGGTGCATAGCTGGATCTAACTCAAGGAGGAACCTGAGCGCTAAAAGAAGGATAAGTTCTATTGATGGGTCAAGATATTAAGGCTTGAAGAGAAGTATCTTTGTGTGTTTTTTATCTTTTATATTTAGTGCATGTCTTGATCTATAAATCTGATAATCTTTGTATAACTGATGTCTGAATAGTTGAAAAGGGTAAATTGTCTTTTATAGATCTGTACGCATGTTCAACATAGAAAAGGGACGTATACACATTGGTTTAGTAATTCAAAATAGCGTATATGTAGGTTTGCCTTAATATAGTAGTGTATGCATGCAAGTTCTTCATATTGAAGTAGCGTACATCTCATAAAATATTTGTTAGCTACCTCTGTTATTGCTCCAGTGTTCTGGGTTCAGGATTGGTTTCTAGTTATTGTTACCATATTCTGATTACAACATTCAGAGACGTGATTGTTTGATTCATTTTTTGGTTGGTGCAAAGGAGATTGGTTGATGCAGAAATATTTGATGTTTTATTGATGTTATTGATGGATTGAGTCTAAAAATTTATGAAACATGGTCCCTGGAAGAAAAGAGAAGGTTGTAGCCTTCTGTAGGTCAGCACCTACGTACTAGTACATTAGCTAGTACAAGAGCTAATGGGGTTGTAGCTCCCTTCTAAGAGAAGCTGGAGAATGAGAGAAGGTTGTAGCCTTTTGTAGGTAGAAGCCTGTGTACTGGTAAAAGACTGCACCAGTACAAAAATATTGTAAAAATAAGTTTCTTCTTAAAAAGAAGATAGAGACGAATTGCAGCAGGTGGTTTTCACCCACATTGGGTTTCCACCTTATATCTTGTGTTCATGTATGTGAATGCCTGTTCTGTTTACTTTACTTGATTACTGTTTTATGGTTCTGATACATAGATTAAGAACAACTAACTAAATTATAAGACTGCAAGTTATAGGCAGTTTTCTCTAAATAGAGTTACGTATACACGCAAGTTGAATTAATAGAAGTGGCATATATCAATAAGTTTATGAAAATGAAATATTATTAAATTGATTATACTAATTCACCCCCCCTCTCAGTATTATTTCCAACAACGAATTGTGACTTTCAAACACTTGCAATGAAAGGAAAACTGTACATACAATGATCACTTCATGATTTCAGAAATCACCTTAGAAGAAGTAGCGCTTCAGGAACCTACCATTGACCGGTCCTCCTGAACAATATTGTCCATCCATATCTTTGAGTGAGGATGGATTTTTCCCTTTGTATGCAAAAATATTATAAGGTCCCTTCCATAAGTTTTCAAACTTGCCATGCTTTCCTTTATCTTCATTCTTAGCATCCCACCGTAACACCACATCTTCAAGCTGGAATTTATCTGCTTTATTTTTCTGATCATAAATCCTTTTGATCTTCTCCTGCAATCTGAAAGTAGTTTGGAAGAATTCCTCCCTTGTCTGCTATAAATGGATCATCTGATTGATTCTTTGCTGAAAATCATCTTCCTCACTACCAACTTCCTGTAAAGTTTCACAATCGGGACTGCTAGAGATGTTGGAAAGACTGTGTCAATACCATATACTATTTCAAATGGAGACATACCTATAGACTTATTTTGGCTCACCCTGTCCGCCCACAGCGCATTGACTAAATTTTAATGCCAGCCAAAATTATTTGTTTCCAACAGTTTCTTGATGATGTTCACCAATGACTTATTGCAGGATTCGGCCAAACAATTAACTTGTGGATAATATGTTGTGGAGTGACGTAAGGTAATATGATACTTGCTACAAAATTCGATCATCTTCTTGGATTTGAATGCAGCTACGTTATCTGTGATGATCTTACTAGGACAACCAAAATGAGATAAAATGTTTGATTCCAAAAATTGAATGATTACTATGTCTGTCACCTGTCTGGTTGGGATTGCTTCAACCCACTTGGTAAAATAGTCAGTTTCTGTCACGATCCATTTGTGTTGAGCTGATGATGTTGGATGGATCTCCTCGATAAAATCAAGTCCCCACTACTGAAATAGTGCATTGAATTCAACCAGTTTTAGAGGAAGAGGTAGCAACTTTCTTTTCCCTTGAAAAACCTGACATTCATGACAACTCATTACTATTTTATAGACATCTGAAAATAAGGTTGGCTAGTAATAACCTGCTCTCAAGATTTTGTTTGTTTTTGTCTTCCAAAATAGGTGACCGCCACAATCACCATTGTGAAAATCACTAATCACCTACTAGGCTTCATCTTCAATTAAACAGTTCAGCAAAACACCTCCTAGATCCTTTCAATAAAGGGCATTATTCAAAATGCAAAATTTAGCAGCTTTAAGTTTAAGAGCTATACCCTTGTTCTTTGAAATTTTTGAAGGTGGTGAGAGGTGTTGAAGTACATATACAATATCTAAATACCATGGTGACTGAAGGAAAATTTTAGACACTTGAATCAGAGAGATTTCTTCTTCTTCTTCAGACATGGATGTAATAAGATTTATATCTAACGCATGCAAATTTGATTCTGCCATCAACCTAACCAAGCCTTGTCCTTTAATCAGCTTTATAGGCTTGATCTCCAGATCATATTCTAACATTACGGAAATCCATTTTCCCTGCCTTCCTTCCAAATCGGTTTGTACCAGCACATCCTTAACTTTTGTGTTAGGAACATATGCTATGATGTGGGAATGGAGAATGTACACTCGAAAGACCTTCAAAGCTTTGACAGAGCAAGCACCTGTTTCTCAATTATGTTGTACCTAAAAGCTGCATCTCTAATGGTTCTGTTGAAGAATGCAATGGGCTTTTCTAGCTGATCTCTCTAAGCTGTAGATAGAGCATACTTTACAAAATTTCCTCCATCCATTTCACCACGCTGCCCTTCTTTAACATATTAGTAATTTCTCTCAAATGCTCAGCTAGAATGGTACAAATCTCCGTAAGAAATTCATCTTACTGTTAAATGCTTCGATCTCCTTCTTATTCCTGGGAAAATCTATTTGTTGAATTTCTTCTACACTTGATGGATCAATGTGAATACCTTCCTTTGAAATAATATGACCAAGAAACTTCCCTTCATCCATGGCGAACAGACTTTTCTTCGGATTGAGTGATATCCCAAATTTTCTACAATGCTAAAATTTACTTCATTGTTGGAACCGTCAAAGGCCAATTTCCATGAACAAAATTTAACACTAATAGGGACTTTATTTGGCTGGAAAACAGGGCTGCGAATCCAAATCCCTATGTCGGCACCATCCTTACCCACAGCTAAATGAAAATCCATGCTCCATAGGCTTGCTTCTTCTTCTAAGTGTTGAAATCTTGTTTCATCCTCTTTCTTACTTTGACTGATCTCTTCAACTTGTTGTTGTTCATTACCTTTTTGTTATTGCCGAAATGAGGACTGCTCAGAGGTACTTGCAAGTTTTTGTCTTTTCTGATCAAGGAATACTTTGAAATTTTCTGAAATCTATGGCACATCTTCTACTTCAACTAACTGGCTATCAATATCATTCAAACCACTATTGGAATATAATACAAATGACTCTAAATTTGTATGTACAACATTAATTGGTTGATTAAGTGGTTTATCTTTACTTGTGATCATGTACTTCATTTTCTTCTCCCTATATAATTTTCTCAATTGACCAAACAAGGGAATAGTAGCAGAGGAGAAATCTAGTTGTAAAGTCCCTTTAAGCTTTACACCCCATGATTTAGACAAAAGCATACAAAACTGTGGTGGTATGTCTGCAACAACCACATTCATGAGAACATTCTTTGACGAAATTTGGTATAAAGACACCACCAAGTCCTTGATAAGACCAATACAACAGACTCTACCTGAATCAAAAGAATACAAGTCATGATACTTTCGAGTAATGTCAAGGCCCAGTTTCTCCATAATGGCTTTTGGCATCAAATTATTGGAAGCTCTGGAACTAAACATGGCATTGTGGAGGACATACTCATGCAATCTAAGGCTTATATAGAATGAAGGAACTTCACTATCCTCAGACTGACCTTCTAAGGCAAGACCAAAGATGAGCTCAGGGTGATCATCTTCCACATTGACCATATCAAATAAAGGATCTATATTCAAAATTTTGGACACTTGGTTTTTATAACTGTTGTTCTTCATTAATTCAGTCAAAAGAAATTGAAACCTTTAGTTTAGCAATCTCATTTTCTAAACTAAAAGCTGAAACTTTTTCTACCTATTTGACTGGAGGGTCCTTCTTTTCAATCTTTTCCTTTGCTGCACTTTGATGATTGGTCTTCTCATTTGCAGATGATACTTTTTTGGAAGTTGGATCAACTGGCTTCTTCCCTTTCTTATGAATATTCAAGGAGTGACTCTTGGGTTGTGCTTCCTTTCTCTTTTGAACCGGGCTAATTGGTACATCTATGCTTCTCAATGAATATTGTTCCTGTTGTGTTTTCAATGCATTCATATATCCACGCTGATAATCATCTGACTCATCCTCCAAAACTACTTCATTTGCCAATATATAATCTTCATCCTTTTGCACATCAAGGATCTCTGAATATTCTTCGTCTTCTGTGAGATAGAAAGGTAAACCATCCACAGTAAAGAAATAATTTGCCTTAATGACTAGATCATCATCATCTTCACTCTCCATTCCATGTACATAGTTTTGCTACAAAGGAGTTTTGAGTTGTTGCTATGATGACTAATCTTGTGCCTTTTTCTCTCTTTGTTTAATCCTGAATTGAGGTTGTTTTTGTCCTCTGAAGTTTGGATTTCTGATTGTGGTTTCAGGCTTGGCTACAATTGTTAGTTGATCAAACATCTTCTCAATTTTGCTGAGTATATGATCTACCTTGACATTCGAGGAAGACGCTTCTTCCTTTATAGTCACCTTCTTTTCAGTTTTCATCCTTGCTCTTTTGGCCAGCAGATTTTCCTCTACACTCACTGTGTTCTTCTGCATATCTTCAAGTGTGGTAGGATCTCTTTCTCTCAATTGATATGCCATATCAGCATCAAAGCCGTCGGGAAATTTAATCAATTCTAACCCCATCAGTGGCTTAATGTCAGTTGGAATAGCATTATAAACTGTATTGAACATTACATAGTAATCTTGGATGCTTTCACCTACAATCATTTTTATATTTTCATACTCAGATAGAATTTAGAGTGGATTTTTTTTTACCTCCCATCGGTCCAAGAATATTCTATGAAGAACTAGAAAAATATTGATAAATCCCACTGGTAATACTCTGAACCACTTTCGAACTTCACCTCCAAAACTCTGGACAAATAACCTCATGGACACATTCTCGACATCTACCTCATGAAGATCAAAGAAGTTCTTCACCCTATCATCATGTTGTTGAGTTGTGATGCTTTGAGTGGCATCAAATAGAGGTACTTTACTTTGGAAATTAGCAGGCATATCATCAAAATTCTGAGGTAGAATGAGAGGTGCATATCTGGCAGCCATGACTTGAGGCAAATTTGAAATTGGTCTTGGAGAAAGAGGAGGATTTATGATAACAAGAGTTGTTGATGTAGAAAAAGTAATGGGAATTTGAGGGGTAATGATAGGCTAATGAAGGAGGGAGGGTATAAATGGAGATGTCAAATGGTTTACTGGAATATGGGGAATTGATGATGAAGCAAAGGATGTTGAATCCGAATCAGAGAGCTCTGGAATTTGATCTACGGTGATGGATGATTGAGGAAAGTTTTCAAGATTTTGGTTACTTATCAAATTTTCTTGTTGGATTTCAAGCTCTCTGGTAAATTCTAGGTCTGTGACTATGTCCAACAATTCACTATCAGATGTTGTTCTAAATAGTGAGAGACCAAAGTATTCATCAAAAGGAAGATCATCAAGGAACAACCACTCTACCGGGCATGAATGAGATCTGAAAATTGGTCTAGGACTTGATACACTTTCTTGTCTGAGTATCCGGGGGATAAGATTAGGATTTTCAAATACGAGAGGAGGATCGGGATCAGGATTGGACTTGGTGTATCTTCTTGAAGCCAGTGTGTTCAAAGTTCTCAAAAGTTTGATATTGTTTTACAACTTTCCACTTTTCAGCCTACTGAATTCTAAACTCTATCATCCAAAAGTTTATAATTTCTCAATTGTACTCAGGTGATTTTTCTTTCGTCCCCAATATGGTCACCACTATGTTAGAGCCTAGATCGACCTTAGGTTGAAGGGAGGCAATCCTAGGATAACCAAAACCAAGCTTAACTTGGTAGCTATCCCTACCAGGTCGAGAGAGGGATCTATCCTAGTCAATCTCAGTTGAGATGAATAAATTGAATATGGATTTTAGGCTAGGCATAGTAGCTCTAGGATTTTTTGATTGAATTTGATGGTTTTGTTGTTGGATCAAATGGAGCAGGCAGCTTTGGGTCCGGGAAATCAAGTCAGGAATGCAGGCTGTTGTATGGGGCGAGGTAGGTAGGTGTTTTAGAACTTGGAATTGAATGAGACGAGAGACCTAGGACTGGTGAGGAGCTGAGGAGGGCATGCAAATATCATGAGTCCTCTTCAAACAGCTAAAAACATCAAAAACTAAATGTATTCCCAAAGCAAAGCACTGTTACCAATGTATTCTACCTATCTATCTTGATTTCATTTAGTTTATAAGAATGTATTAGATTTCGGCACACATAAAACACAAGAAAAACTAAAGACAGAATGATAAACAATGCTAAACACATTACCACAAGAATCCCACAAAAATAGCTGCAAATCCTGGTTTATTTCTGCGCCAAACTATTGTAGAGATGTACAATGTAGATCAAATCATCCAAGAGAGTCCAACCTTAGCTAATGACTAAAAAAATACATAATATAGACATCAAACCACCTATGCTAGCCATTAGGGGTCGAATCCATGAGAAGAGGGGTGGTTTCAACCATTTCTAAACTAGGATAGGAATATAGGCAGTGGAACAACTTGCCTCTATAACCATGGAAACTGATTCATTTACCCCTCAACCACCTCAAAATTATGAATCTACCCTCTAAGGTCATTTTGAAATTACATTTACATAGCATAGCATCATTTACAATCATAAATTCATCCATGATGAGAGAAAAAGTCAATTTGTGAAATAACTAGGCGAAAACTGGATTTTTTAGAAAAACTGGCAAAATTTATCTTAAGTGCAACGCCACTGTCCTATGCACAGTGCGAGTTCAGACCCAGTCCTGGAGGTGTTCTCCTTGACCAAATTGAATCCAAGATATCTTGTTGGAAATGTTTCCTATCTAGTTTTTGGAACATCTTGAATTTGTGAACTTGGAGGTCATTTGCCTCCTCAAAAGTGGAATATACCAAGGCTACTTCATGTGTGTCGAAAAAGTGACAGAGAGGGCATTTGTTGATGGTTTTTTTACCTTCAGGTGACCAAGATTTGCTCCAAATTTGCTGAAAATTTCAGGGATTGATGTTCTCATCATGCTAAATCTGAATATGCAAGCCATTTCTCCAAAAAAGTTCCCAATCAAAAGCGTAGCGCAACCAAATGCAATTTCCTGTGTTAAAAAATTTCAAAATTTCAGAATGACAAAATTTCACCGAAACTTGCCTAGATTTTGCACAAGGCTCCTTCATTAGTTGCTTTAATGGGCAAGTGAAGACTTAGCCAAGATGGTTAGCTTGTTGTGCTCCTTTTTTCTCCTCAATGCCTTCCTCAGACTTGCCTTAAGTTTCGTCATCTGTATATTGCATATTTTGTTCCGGGTCATATAATGATAGGCCATGTGATGAAGCATCTTCTTTTCTTTATTGGCCTTCTCAAGAAACTTTTTAAGGTGTATGTTGACCCTTTCAAACCAATTTTCCCAGTCATTCTAAATCTCTTGCTTAATGGAGGTCATCTTGACCTTTTCCTTCTTCATCTTTTGCCGGTTCTCCTTGATCATTTGCAACTCCATGAGGACTTGCTTGTCAATCAATTGCTTGTTTTATTGCTCAAGATAATTGATGATACACTTTGCCCTCTCTAAATTGATTGACAAAGCTTGTATATCAACCTCTTGCTCTTTGATCATCATGTCTTTAGTTATATTTGTAGCTTGAGTCTCCAAATCAATGACATCAACTCCTTGTGTCTCCTCATGATCAACTAGGTCAAAGTCCCTCTCTTGCCCATCACTAGCATCCTTCTCATGCATTTTTCCCTTGCCTTTACCTTTTCCCTTGCCGTGTTGCCCAACATGTACCTGTTTAGCTGAAGATGAAGGAAAATCCCCTTCCACTCCTTGTGGAGATAGCATTTTCCTATGGCGTGAAGATGAAGGCGAGACCCCTTCCACACCTTGTGGAGATAATACTTGCTTGGCATCTACTAAAAGTTTCCTAGTGCCTCTCTCATAGGTCACAAACACTAGCACTCCAACAGTTTCAGTCTCTTTGACTTGTTCATGTCCTAAATGTCCACCTTCCTCCTCATGCATTGATAAAAAGATTTGTGGGCCTTTGAACATCTCATGAGAAATGAAAGTTTCCCATGGCATGGTTATAAGGTTCAGCTGATGTAGAACAATGATTTTGATCAAAGAATAATGAAATATGTTGTTTAACTGTTGGGGATATGGCTTCTTCTTGACATAAAGTGCCATATTCTTGATATTTTGGAACATGAAGTAAGGAATATTCATCATCCCCACTCTAGTAAAATGCGTCATCAATCTAATGTAGTGGGCATACAACTGAGAAAACCTACCTTCACATGTATTTGATGATGATCTTCATTGAGCAAATCTATCCTCCAACAATTTGAAGGGGAACACTCTCTTCAATTTTCCATTGTATTTAGCCTTGATGTAAGGCTTATAGTACTCCCTATCAATATATTGTCCTTTGTTCCATTTTTCACCTACATTTGGAATGCTTGTAGCCTCTAAAATAACAGCAGTTGACAAAGTAAATGTAGCTCCAGCAAGGTTTACTTCATTTTTGTCCAGATGTGTCACAAACAACCTTGCTAATTCATGATGAAACTTAATCCTTTCCACCATTTCACAGAAACCAAGACATGACTGATGTTTGAAACATGAGATGGTAAGTGGACAAGCAAGTGATTCCTTCAAACTAATGAGTTCCCCCTGATTATCTTTCCCCCTTTGTGAGGCTTCCTCTACTTCAAATTTATTTCCCTGGAACTATCACTATGGGTATCTTCCTCCATTTCATACTCACTGTCCCTCTCCATTATTATACAGTTGTTTCCCTTGTGATGAATGAAGTATGGTGAATGAATGTAAGATGAGTACGAAGAGATTTTGATAGATGAATGGGTGATAGTGAATAAGCGTGTGAATAGGATTTAGTGAGTGAGTAGGGTTTAGGAATAGTGTAGGGTTTGGGAATAGTGTATGAAGTGGGGAAAATAGAAGGAATGATGTTTAGGGAATCTTGTATGGGGAATAGATTTTAGGGAACAACAACTAGATGAGGAAAGGTAGCAATAAAAGAGTGGGCTTTTGAATGTATGAGATATTTTGTTGACAACTAGGGTTTACTTTCTTAAGAGATAAACTCACCAAAAACTGATTGCAAAAAGTCTTTTAAGCAAGAATAGAAATGATACTTATTTGCAATGGAGGAAAATGGGATATTTGAGGCAATTTAATGCAATTTGGAACAATTTGGCACATTTTGGAGCTTGGTTTCCAGGTGTGTAGCGCTCTCTCTCAGTTGTGTATTGCCTTTTCTATGTGCAGCGCACATTCAATGTTGCACTATGTGAATTTCCTAGGCGCGTCGTGCCCCTTATATGCGCAGCGCCAGCTACCAGGTGCACAATGCCCTCATATTTCTCCAAGAATGCTATGACTTCCTCCCTTTGCTCAATAACAGCTCAAGATCGTGTTTTTGCCTCTCCTTAGCACTTGAAACTTTCAATAATGAAATGACATAAGATATGGATGACCTTTGTATAGCTTTTCAGCTTTTGATTTTTCATTGTTCAAAACCCACTTTATAATGTCTATTTTCTTTCTTCAAATACTCTATTTTTCTGATATTTGACTTTTTGGCTTTTGACAGGTGGACTGATGCCTGATTGTTTGTCTTTTTGCAGTGGCATGTACTTGGAAAATGTCACCAAGTGATCAGGAACAACATAGAAATATTTATTACATATAGGATCAATAAAATTACATGAAAGTTACAAATAAAGTACCGATGCTCTGTTTTCACCTCAAAACTATTTATGAGGTAAAAACTTATTAAGTTTACAAATTTAAGATATTAAAACTTTTCTGATGATTATTGTCATCCTCGTGTGTTTGCTAACCCTAGATTGATGATTATTAGCAATATTCATTGAAATTTGACAATGGTAAAACCATAATACCTAATGAGACTGAAACCCTACACCTAAAACCGAAATGATGAAATGAGCTGAAAATATACAGGAATCATGGATTGAAAAGTATGAAAGGACATCAGCAGATATATGTCATGAGGGAAAAAAACTAAAATGAACCCTACCATCAGTTGATCCATGACCTAATGGAACACAACTCATTTTGAATGGGATTCCTAATATGAATGCAAAAAGTTAAATTTTGATCACTGATGGCAGTGTGAAGACATTAACACTAACACGACCAAAATGAAACCTCAATAACAGGAAATACTTCATAAGAAGTTGTGAAAATTGAAATTCCAAACCCTTAGAAACTTAATAGGGCAAATAAACAAGCAGCATATTTTTTTGCCTATTTCCCAAAAAGAGGATAAGGTGAGACATACTATCTAAATTACAATAGGGACACGGTTCCTGAACCACCCCAAGCAGTCACTGAAACAAAATTTAATCCAATATCTTTCTAATGATGAAGGGACACAATAGAAAACCCCCAAAGAAAACCTGGCTTGGGATTCAACGGTCTCATGACAGAAAAATCCAATCCATAAAGAACAAGAAATAGAAGTGACCCTAGCATTGGAAGGATTGGAAATTTTATTGGAAACAATGAATTTAGGCGAACCGATGTCCATTATAGTGGAGGATCATGCAACTCATTTAGATAGCTCGTTTAATTATAATGAAAATGCCTCACCTATTT
Organism: Pinus taeda; assembly: GCA_000404065.3. Taxonomy (NCBI): domain Eukaryota; kingdom Viridiplantae; phylum Streptophyta; class Pinopsida; order Pinales; family Pinaceae; genus Pinus; species Pinus taeda. The sequence continues at coordinate 20,751 of APFE030252942.1, read as the reverse complement.
CTCCAATTGCGACTCATTTTATCGGATCTACAACCGCCATCATTCTAGAACCATATGATCATTCTGAAGCGATTTCAACTCAAGAACATTCTAGTGGCTCTATTTCCACTATATTATAACCCTTTTCTCTAGAAGGCACAACTATAGAATTTCCTTTTCAGGACTTTATTGATGTAAGTCGAAAGCTTAATGTTTCTTATTCGGGTGGACCTCAGATTGACCCGCTTGTCAAAAAATTCTTAGAACCTGTGATTGATATAGTGCCAATGGAAGTTGGTAAGTAACCTATTCACCCTCTAGTGGTTTATTCTTCCTAAAAGACTATTGTTGAATATTACAAAGTAACAACCTTTGTTTCCCCTCCTCTTTCTTCAACTATTTTGGCCCGAACATTTTTGCTTGAAGAATTAGAGCTGTAAAAGTCATGACGAATAAAGTAAAAGGAAGACTTATAAAGAAAGTTGTTATACTAAGCAATGAAATTGATAGGTTATAGAGGAAAGTAAAATATTTGAGAAAATGGTTGTAATCTAGCAAGTTGTTGAGGATCATGAAAAGGAAGTTGTAGAACAACATGGAATTGATGACATGAATAAAGAAGCCCATAATTTTGAAACCTATCTCCATTGAAGTAGTTGTTCAAACTAATTTTGTCCTTTTTCTATTGAATTAGGAACCCAAATTGACTTTGTACTTGTCTTTGTTGAAGCAGATGTTCAAATTGATCCTACACCGATTTTCATTGAAGTTGAGTGTTAGGCCCCTATACTACTAGTGCAACCCCTTATTTTTATTAGTACAACCCCCTTATTATATTGTTGTACCCATGTAGTCCCCATATTTTTATTAGTGTGCCACATAGAAGCCCACTATTGTTATTATTGTGCCCTTACATTATTATTGTTATGTTGGCTCTAGTTATATTATGACCCCTTAGTCTCCTATATATAGAAAGGAGGTCTTGCCATTTGTATCATCCAAAAATTGTTCATTTTTGTAATGTAAAGGAGGTTTCCCCCTCGAAGAGGCTGAATTCTAAGGCATTGATATATCTTCTCTATCTTTTTGTGAGCTATTTTCCTAACATTTGGTATCAAAGCTTTGGATTGTAGGGTTTCGCTACTCCAAATAGGTCATCATGGCATTTTCATTATAACTTTTTTCGGCGATGTTTCAAAAGCAAAACAAAAAACCCATTTGAGAAGAAAACACGCTGAACCCTCGTTCCAAATTTCAGAGATTTTTGCGCTATATTTGCGGAGATATTATCTAAGGAAGTTGACATTTTTGCAGACTCTTGAATTACATTCCGAACAGGTGACCTTGCGAAAATCGTCATAAATTTTGTTTCAAGCATTAGATTGAAATTCGTAAGAAGTTACACAAAGAGGATGGATTTTAGTTTCTTGTATATACTTTTTAGATATTAAGGTCAAAGTAGTGACACGTGGCACTTCATACAATTTCACTCTTCCGGAAAGGTATATAATCAGGTCATCTTGGGAGATTATGCATAACTCTACGTTGGAGAATCTAAATTCGATCAGACTGGTGGCATTGGAAAGCGGACATAGAGGGCTACTGTAGGTCATAATTTCAGAACTAGATGATCTGAAATTACAGAGATACATCAGCTTCAATCTCGAGCTTCTACAAAGTGAAAAAAGGTGTGTAGTTTTTTTTTTATTTTTTCATAAGCTTGGTTTGAAAAATTAGTTTGAAGGAATTCAAAGGGCATATTAAAGCATTATTATCGGTAATTGATACCCCAAGGAAAGAAAATCCAAACACCTAGTAACCAACTTGAAATTTCTAGCATGACTCATGGAGAAGAGGAAAAAATTCAAAATGATATATCAAAATTATGAGACCAAGTGCAACAAATGTCACTTGCACAAAAAGTAACAGAATCTAAGATGGATGGTTTAAAGAAAGATGTAGAAGCTAATATGGATTGTTTAAAGAAAGGTGTAGAAGCTAAGAGGGATTGTTTAAATAAAGGTGTAGAAGCTAAGATGGATAGCATGGAAGCTTAGATGAATGGCATGCATGCTAAAATGGATGGCATGGATGATAAGATGGAAGAATTGAAGATAAATTTGAATAAGTTGCTACAAGAAATGGTCACTAATGGTGAAAGGGTAGTAAAAGAAACTCATGATGAGAACAAAAGAAATGTTACCCATGATTTCATAGACTCTAATGTTGGATCAACGACCCACCATATTCCAAAAATTAATATGAGGAAGTTTGATGGCAAGGATCCCACAACATTGATACTACAGATGGAGCAATTTTTTGATCTCAATAATGTGCAAAACACACAAAAGGTACGTATTGCAACTTTATATCTGGAACCAAATCAGTTTGTATGGTATCAATAGCTTTGCTCTCATAAACAAATTATCACTTGAACAATTTTTACGGAAGAAATGACAGCACATTATGAGGATACAAAAAGAAACACTTTTTTAGCCAATTGATAAGTCTCAAACAAAATGGTTCAATGACGGAGCACATTGAGGAGTTCCAAAAATTGAGCATAAGGATAAAAAATATTCCAGAGGAGAATAGGATTGATGTGTTCATAGGGAATTTAAAGGAAAATATCCAACATGATGTTTTCCTTTGGGAACCTGATTCATTAGAGAAGGTATTCAGGTTAGCAAGAAAAATGGAAAGAGAAATTATGGCAACCAAGAAGCCTACCACTCACAACTATAAACATGGAATTGTTGTTGCCCCTAGCCTTCCACAACATATTATGTTGACACCACAACAATTGGAAGAAAAAAGAGAAAAAGGGCTTTGTTATAGTTGTGATAGAAAATACAGTAAAGGTCATAAGTGTGCTGAGAAGAAATTATTCTATATAGATTGTGAAGAGGAAGAAGAAAAGGAACAAGAAAGATCAAAAGGTGAGGATATACTCCAGGAATAAAGCCTAGAAAAGAAAAAATGAATCCGACCAGATATTGCAATGCATTGGCTGGAATTACCAATCCTCAAACTATCAAGATAGAAGGACATATCAAGAAGAAAAAGGTAATAATGTTGATTGATTCAGGACGTACCCACAATTTTATTCAGTGTAAGATAGCAAAACAATTGAGCTGCTTCCTATATCCAGCACCAGAGTGTCAAGTGATGGCTGCAAATGGAGGAAGGATAAATTGCTCTAGAAAGTGCTGCAATATCAAGATATCCATGGGATAATATGTATTGAATAGCCCAACGTTTTTCATTCCAATGGGAAGTGCTGATGTTGTACTAGGAGTCCAATGGCTACAATCTGTGGGTACAACAACTTTTAACTTTCAAGAACTTTTCATGAAATTTTATGCTAAAGGAAAGGAATTTGAATTAAGGAGTATTGCAGGGAAACCGGGAAAGATAATAAGCTCTAACGGTATGACAAAGCTTCTAGAAAAGGAACAACAAGGTCTAATTGCACAATTATGTTCGCTAGATGTTTCCATATTGAAATTGTCTATTTCTCCAAATCTCCAGAATGCCTTGGACAATCATTCCAAGGTATTTGAGACTCCCAAAGGTCTCCCACCTATTCGTGTTCATGATCATGTTATTCATTTGATTCTAGGAAGTGTTCCTCCGAACATCAGGCCATACAGATATCCCTATGCCCAAAAGAGTGAAATTGACATATGGTTGTAGAAATGCCTGAGGCTGGTATAATTCAACCTATCCAAAGTTCTTTCTCTGCTCCAATAGTATTGGTGCACAAGAAGGATGGGTCATGGCGCATGTGTCTGGATTATAGGGAGCTCAATAAGCTCACTATTAAATATAATTTTCCCATTACTGTCATTGATGAATTATTGGATGAATTGCATGGATCAATTTACTTCACCAAGTTAGATCTTCATTCAGGATATCATCAAATCAGAATGAAGACTGAAGACATTCCGAAAATAGCATTTACAACTCATGAAGGTCACTATGAGTTTTTGGTCATGCATTTTGGCCTTACCAATGCACCTTGTACATTTCAAGGTTTGATGAATTCCATTTTCAAGCCCTTCCTTAGAAAATTTGTGTTAGTATTTTTTGATGATATACTAAACTTAAGCAAGTCCTGGAAGGATCATGTTGAACACATTGATAGGGTGCTACAACTATTGGAGGAGAAACAATTATATGTAAAAAGATCCAAATGTCCCTTTGGAGTACAAGAGGTGGAATATCTAGGTCATATTGTATCTCATGAAGGAGTTAAGGTAGACCCTAGCAAAATTAAAGTCATTAAGGGATGGGAAATCCCCACATCCATAAAGTATTTGCAAGGATTTCTCGGGTTAATAGGGTATTATCGCAGGTTTGTTAACAATTATGGGAAAATAGCAGTACCTTTAACAACATTATTGAAGAAATATGCATTTTCATGGACTCCAAAAGCAACAAAGGCCTTCAAAAATCTTAAACAAGCAATGTGCCAAGCAATGGTCTTAGCTACACCAGACTTCACAAAAACCTTTATTGTGGAACGTGATGCTTCCAAAAATGGAATTAGTGTTGTTATAATGCAAGATGAAAGACCCATTACTTTCGAAAGTCATCCAATCAAGGGAAAGTATTTACAAAAAGCTATTTATGAGAAGGAAATGTTGGCAATACTACATGCACTTAAGAAATTGCGACCCTACCTAATGGGAAGACACTTCAAGGTAAAAAAAATCATGATAGCCTTAAATACTTTTTAGAACAAAGATTATCCTTTGAAGAACAATAAAAAAGGCTCACAAAGATGTTGGGTTATGACTTTGAAATCATATACAAAAAGGGAAGAAAAATGTTGTGGTAGATGCACTCTCAAGAAATGATGAGGATGTGGAAGCATTGTTGTGTGCCATTTCTATTATCCAACCATATTGGATAAACGAAGCAAGGGATGAATGGAAGAAGGATGAGGAAGTGTGGACACTCATTCAAAAGTTGCAGAAGATCCCAATTCAAACAATATTTCCAGAACTTGAAGAGGAAGGAAAAATCATATTGGAACCTAGAGAAATCACAGAATCAAGAACCTGACAGCTACGCAATTGACCAATTTCAGAGTATCTCATCGAGTGGAAGAACTTACCCATTGAAGATTCCACATGGGAGGACAAGAATTTTCTACAGAAGCATCAAGAACTACTCAAGTGTTGAGGACAACACTTTTTGAAGGAGAGGGGCATGTTAGGCCCTTATACTACTAGTGTAACCCCTTATTGTTATTAGTACAACCCCCTTATTATATTGTTGTACCAATTTAGTCCCCATATTGTTACTATTGTGCCCCATAGAATCCCACTATTGTTATTATTGTGCCCTTACATTATTATTGTTATGTCGGCTCTGATTATATTATGAACCCTTAGACTCTTATATCTAGAAAGGAGGTCTTGTCATTTGTATCATCCAAGAATTGTTCATTTGTGTAATGTAAAGGATGTTGCTCCCTTGAAGAGGCTGAATTCTAAGGTGTTAATCTATCTTTTCTATCTTTTTGTGAGCTGGTTTCATAACAATGATGTGCCTATTCTCGTTGAAAGGGGAACAAAAATTGATGTTGTACCTTCTTATACTCCATTGATTTTAGATGCTACTATAAAGATGTTGAATAAAACCTTGACAGAACATAAAGACACCATATCTAGATATCGAAGGGAAGTAGTGCCTTAAGATGAATATCAAAATTTGCTCCAACAATTTCATGGACAAATAATGATAGAGGATGAAACATATGAAAAGTTAACAACCTCCAAGAAGAAATTTTAGGCCTTGCATAAATGTGTTCATAAGATCACAGAGAAAAATGATGAAATTTTTTGTATTTACTCATATTCTTTAGCATGTAGGTCTCCAACATGAAACTATGATTTATTTCTACTTGAACAATATTTCTTTCTTAATGCTAAGGCTATACAATGTGGCCAACCATATCATTTCAACAATGTGTTAGACTTCATTATAAGCAGGATGAGCAAACAAAGTATGTCTTTTCTGAACTATACATGCATAAATTTATTTTGGAGGAAAATCTAAATGAAAATATTGTTTCATTCATCAAATATGTCCAATGTCGGGATTTTATATCATGTTCACTTAATCCAACAAAATGGGAAAAATCCTATCACAATTTTAGCGAAGAGAGAAAAATATTCATATATGAGTTAGATATGAGCAAGAAAATTCTTTTGCTACACTTATTTTCCATAATGCCTTGATAGAGAGACCTGATGTTTCTCCCCCACTTGAGAAAATTCATAATGAAGTATTACACTAAGGGTGGGAACATCTGGCAGACATAAAGGATGAGGCTATCTGAGGGGCTAAAATAAGATAGCAAGTGTCATCTAGAGAAATAAAAAATAGGGAACCTTTTGGATTATTTAATTTTCAACAAGCCATGTCCAGAGTGCAATACTATGTTAAAATTGTCATGGAAGATGGAATCAAATGGATGGGATGTAGGTACATATGCACTATGATTTGGTGTCATCATCCTTATTATAAGTTTGATGATGAATTGTCAAAGGAAGGTAACTATGTGGCCTTTTAGGAAATCAAAGTAGGAGTGGATTCAAGCTAGAACGAGAAGAACCCTATGGAGCCTAATCCTTAAGTGCCTTACATGTTAATTATTTATTTACATGAAGACATGCAGAAAGGTCAGTCAAGAGGTGATGTTGGGCCTCACAATTTCCATGATTCCCTTATCCTATTCCTTAGTTTTAATGTTGTCTTATTGGATTTTTCTTATGTTTATGACATATTAACCATATAAAATATGATTTACAAAGAATTAATTAACTTTTACTATTTTTCCTTTTTGATGACTTATTTTGGTTGCAAAAGCGTTATATACTCATGCTTGAATATTTCCTATGAATAGAGGTTTTGTGACAACTCGTAGTTGATGTTGTTTCATGATTTGTTCATGCTAAAATTGGGATAATGTGATGTTGTCTCAATCAACCATAGCAGATCAAGTGAGGTTGATTTTTATCTAAATAAATATGTTACGGACAAAGCCCTTGGTTTTCTCATATGAGTGATATTAAGAATGTTTATAACTAAAAACAACCATCCTGAGAATATCTAAATTTTTAGGATTTCTCTTTGTTAAAATATTTACTACTTTTATCTCCATCCATTGTGGTATAAAGATGATGTCTAGTGTCCCAAAAGGGAGCTTTTTCTTATGTAATATGTTTCATACATTTGATAGAATCGTTGAAAGCATTGACTGTAATCATTATTTGGAAATATAATGCAAGTTTCTATTATTGAGATTTAATTCATTGTTATGATATTTTCTACAAGGCAACCTGGCTCTAGTACTTCAGGCCCACTCCGAGATGAGTCGATGTCTTCATTTATATTACTAGATTCACATTTTATCTCTTTATGTTGATTATTCATTTTTTATATTAATTGCAAGTTGTATGCTTTATTTTTAGTATGGATAATATTGGTAGTCATGACATTGATTTGAAGAGATTTCCATTTTAAAAAAATTGATTTATAATCATTTTTGCTTTATTGTTGTTTCTTGAATCTTACCCTTTTATTATTGATTCTTTTCTACTAGTTTTTCTTCTATTCTTGCTATTTTCTCTTTTCTATTTTGCAAGTATAGTTTTCCAGCACTATTTCTTTAGTTATGTAATTCTTTTTTCCTAAGTAGCGTCTTAGAATTTGATATCTTTCCTTATTATTTCTTATGCAAAGTAATTAGAATTTGATACTTTTGAATGGTTACTAGAGAATATAGCTTATCTGAAAGATAGATCTTTTGAATGTGTACCTCAAGTTAATTTTATTGTTGTTAGATAATTAGCTATTGTCATTTTTAGGACCATATCTTGCATATACTTTACAAACATCCATTAAATAAACACATGAATCCTCGGGTTGACAATTTAATGTGTGGTAGTTAGTTGATTCTTTAGAACACTTAATTGTCCCAACACTTATTCAAAAGCAAATGTGCAATACACTTCCATTTTAATTGCTTAAGCCAAGGAAAATAATTAATTTAATAGTATTCAAGCCATATTTTGGGATTGGACTCCTACACTAAATGGTGTGAGGATTGATTGGGGCATCATATCAAGGATATCCCCTGTATGTTGGTGGGTTCCAGCACCATCAACATTCTAGCACTAGAAGGAGGGCAACCAATTTTTTATGGCTGATAACTCATCACATCCCAATCATCCATCCATATTTCGTACAAGGCACTAATATCCTAAGTTCCACCCCAAATATTATTCATGAGGTAGGAGGGCCTTCTCAACCTTGTCCACATTTAGCCTATGTAGTTACTTACGATAAACTCTGGGAATTTCATCCTATTACATATTGGTTTATGAAAGCTATTAGTTTACTTATCATTGCTCATAATCTTCCCCATCACCACAAGAATAAAGAAAAATAGTGTACTAGTGTATCAGTTACATTTGTGCAAGTTTTAGTGTTTTCCACTCTTCAGGAATTAGTATAGTATTAAGAAGAAATAGTTCAACAAGAGTATGTTCCACCTATTCATAAAGAGTACAGGGAATACATTGTTCTTTCTAACAGAGAACAATTGAAAGATTACTTTGAGTTTAGAGAGCTTTAACAGTGAAGGAGAAGTCTCATTAGATTCATAAAAGGAGGAGGAACAAGGAGATGAAGATATGGTTGATCAATACCTGGATTAGATGGCCCAAGGGCCACTCACTCTTTTGGATAGTCTTCACATAATGCCTAAACATTTAGAGAAGCTATTATCAAAGTTCGATATTGACAAGAATATTAAGGAAAAGGACCATATTGATTATTTTTGCATGCATTTACAAATACTAGAGGTATGATATGATGATGTTGCTTGTAGACACTTTTTTTCACTCTGGAAGGTAGAGCAGCGGCATGGTATTATAGTATTCCTTTTAATTCAATCAATGGTTGGAGGGAGTTTAATCAATTGTTTTTGTAGAAATTTGTCGATGATAAACTGCATGTCATGTTGTTGAAAGAGATCGGAAATATTAATATGGGGAAAAAAGTATAAATTTAAATATTTCAACCAAAATTTTAATCGTATATTGAACAAGTTCCCTCCAAACACATAGGCTCACGATTCTATTACTAAAGATTATTATACAGCTTCCTTGCCAACAAACATTTCTATTTTTTTAAGAGAGTTGCAAACAATACAATGGCTTTAAACTTTGTAGAAGCAATCACTGGGGGGAAATATTTGCATGACATTGGAGTTATTGTTGATGATGAAGAATTTAAAGACTCAAAGGATCCTAGCAATAAGTCTTAATCCTCTTCAAATAAGCATAAGGAAAAGGATTTTGTTGATATTAAAAGCTTGACTAAATCTTTAATGTCACTCACTAATGAAGTCTCATAATTAAAGAGAAATTCAAGTGAGGCCTCTAGCAGTAGAAAGGCCCCTAATACGTCCATATGTAGATGGAATAACAATAATCAGCCATCTAAATCTGCCCAGAGCTCAAATGTTGTGTTGAATGTTGAAATTATAGGCATGGATAAATATTGCTCCTTCCTTCAGGAATGGAATTCAGAGAAAACTTTCCAACAATGGAACCACAACATGACTTCTTTGGAAGCCCATATTGTTGATACTTTAATAGTAGATGAGTAGTCTAAGTAGGAAGAGGAAACAAATGAGCATGTCCTAGTTGAAGAAAGTATAGGTATTGGACACTCAATTAATTGTTTTGATTTCATTATTAATACTCACAAGAAAAGCATTGAAATGCCTCCTAAAAGTGAAGCCACCCCTAAGAAATCAACTGGTTGCTATAATTTAAGGAGCAAAGGGGTCATTTCTAAATAGGAATTGGAAAGACATGAGTTGAACAAAAGAAATCTAAGAAGGATCTCACCACCAACCAATCCAACTCAAAATGCACAAAACAGGTTTGTAAATGCTACTGCTTCAAAGAACACTTCCACTACTAGTAAAAACAAGTCTACCACTCTGAAATTTTCAAACAAAGCTACACCTCCAGAATCTACTACACTGTCTGTTCGAAGTGAAAACATTGATTACAATATAATTAAGGACATGAAAAGAGCGTGTGCCAACATTTCTATATATGAGCTTGCCAAGATAGTAGGCCAACATGAGCTAGTTTTCCAAGCCTTCTCATGGCCTTCGTCAAGTGATAAAGCTTCTACTTCTCAAAGTGTTTCCAATAAGTCTCTTGGAACTCTCAAATATGTGGGTAATGCTATGAATTTACAGACTAACAATCTTTACCCCCTATTTTAGTGAAATTTTGCAATGTTTAATTAAAACATCCATAATTTTTTGGTTGATTCAGGTGCACCTATGAATGTAATGCCTATATGTCACTAAGAAAATTAATGGTAAATGGGATAAAACTAATGCATGAATCATTAAACTATATAGATCATTTTTCTAGGCCATTAGTGAACTCAAGAATGATATTATATGTTTTTCAAGGGACCAAAGGGTACACCAATGCATAAACATTGCAATTGTGGACATCCCTGAAGCCTATGGCTTACTCTTGAGTAGAGATTAGTCTAGTAAGTTACAAGGGCATTTTGGAACAGAATGGTCACACTTATGGTTTTTGTACAAGGGCATAAACCACTAGATTTCAGTCGAAAGTCAACCCTACATTAAATATATTGTGACATTTCTTTCGAGTCAAAATGATCCTGTGGGATTTATAGATGTAATATTTATAAATTGTTTCTTGGAAATTGATCATGGGTGTTATCAAGAATAGTCATCACACATCCCAATAGATACACAGTTGTAGCTCCTTCCTTCTACTTCAATTGGTCCTAATGAATCCTATAACATAGATGTACATACCAATAAAAGTATTGGAACCAGTTAGTATCTTATAATATTTGGACTTTTCACTCTAATGATTAAAAAAACCACGATGGATCTAGATTTGGTTTCAATCTCATAGACCCACATAACAAGAAGTACATCATATCATGTCATTTGGAGTTCGAATGCACAAATAATAATATTGAATATGAAGCACTCATTCTTGGATTAAATAAATACATTGAACAGGAGGTAGAGCTACTCAAGGTAATTGGTGACTCAAAAGTAGTTACTCAATGGTTACAAAACATAATCCACTTGTAGAAATATGGTGATAGAAATGCAACTGCTCAAAACAATTAATATTAATCAAGAGACACAATTCTACTCTACTAAATTGCGAAAATTAATTCACAGATTATATTAACACTTGCAAGCATGGATCAATCACATATACAAGTACATGGATTTATCTAGGAGAAACCAACTCGTAAAAACCCCTTTATCGTGCTTGTATTAATCAGATGAATAGAGAATTTATTACAATTGCTTGCTCACTGTGAGCTTAACCTACAAGTGAATAATTGTTCTCTCTCTGAAATGAAAATTTCTAACCCATACTTATCCAATTTATGTCAACACCTAAGTTCTTGTTTCCTTGTGCAAATCCTGAGGAAATTGTAACCTATTTTTTAGGAATTTTCTCCAAATTGATTGTGCAATTACCAAGGATTGATCATTGATTGCATGCAACACCTGTACACTCAAAACTAGTCTACAAGTGATGTTACACTGCCTTGGAATATGCACCACTATTAAATAATTTGAATACCTTGTATGCATGAGTTATTTTGGTTGATTGATCAGTTAAATGGATGATCTATGTGTTAGAGTATTCTCCCACAGCACAACTGACCTCCAACTAGTTCTATTAACTGTTAAAACTAGTTTCACTAAGTACAAATAGAAATAATTGAACTGGATTGCCACAAATTAGCAATCAACATATGACAAAATGAACTCCATTTCCACCAACTCAAATTTACTAAGCTAACTGAGTGACAAGAGACATGTCGCCTCAGTTAACTGCCTCCAAGTTGTCTGCCAAAGTGAAAATTTCTAATCTGCTCAATTTGACCAAGGATAAGTCAAATTGAGCCTTTCACGCTACATTTCTCAACACCAGTTTGTTTCACCAAATTTTTAAAAAATCTAATAGGAGTGTGTCAAATTATTACTTATTTTAAAGATTTTAATATTATTTATGTTCCTAGAGTTAGATATTCCCCAACAAACACATTAGCTAATGTATATGTTAGAATGCCACCTTTGAAAAATGGTTTTCCTATAGAGATTATATAAAGCCATTTATGTCAGATAACGTAACTAATTTTCATGTTTCCAATGAAAACCAACATATGTGTTCAAAGAGGTAGCCATCAAATAATATGAGCATGACAAGGCTTTGCAAGATGTAATTGATACAATTATAGGAAATACTTTGCTTAAAGTTGTAGTGTCCCTAGAAACACTATATAACCTACAAAATTGGTTCAAAGGACCAACTAATGCTAAGATTCGGAGCTCAGAGTTTTCATATGAACAATTCAATATCAGAACTCAAGACAATTCAAAATATGTAAATCCCGATACAAGTTTTCTCCGCAAGAAGGAAAACCATTCATTCACCTTTTCAAACAATATTTTGATGTGTTTGCATGGAATTACGATGATTTAAAGACATATGATACTCATATTATGCATCATGCCATTCCCATTAAAGAAGGAGTGAAGTTGCTTCATGAAAATATTAGGAAATTTCATCCAACGCTTGAGCCCCTAATCCAAAAGGAATCAAGGAAGATGTTGGATGCTCGAATAATTTTCAAGTTTAGAAATTCTACTTGGGTTTCAAATTTTGTCTCTATCAGGAAGAATTCTAGTGATATAAGCTTAGTGTCAACTTTTGCAATCTCAACCGCATATTAGACAAAGAAAATTATTCGGTGCCATCCATGGAATATATCCTCCAAATAGTATCTCGGTATGAAATGTTATCACTACGATATGGTTTCTCTGGATACAATTAGGTGCTAGTAGCAAAACCAAGCCATCTCAAAACCACTTTCAGGACCAAGTGGGGAACTTTTTCCAAAAAGCATGTGCCATTCAGACTTATTAATGTTGGTACTACAATTCAAGGAGAAATGGAAATTGCTTTTCAAGGCCTGATTGGCCAAAGTCTGGTAGCTTATCTCGATGATGTAATTGTATTCTCTAAAAAAGCATTAGATCATGTTCGTCATATAAAACAAATATTTGAATGATGTTGCAAGTATGATATTTCTCTCAATCCCAGGAAAAGAATCTTTGGTGTGTAAGAAGGAACTCTCTTACGACACAAGATTACCAAGAGTAGAATCAAATTTGATCTGAAAGGGTCAAAATCATAGCCCAGATCTTGTTCCCTTTAAATAATAAGATTATGCAATAATTCTAAGGGAATATTAATTTCTTGCGTATGTTCATCTCTAAGTACACTCAGATAGTTAAACCATTGCAAGAGATGATAAATAAATATGCAATATATAAATAAGCTAAAAGGGAGAAGGATTATTTTTCTCGTATCAAACAAGTTATTGTTGATGCACCTGCGTTGTTTAGTCTTGATTATAGAAAGGATTTCCTACTTTATAACTTTGCCTCAAATTCATCTATTGTAGCCATGTCGACAAAAAAGGATGTTGAAGGAAACAAACAACCTATTTCTTTCATGAGTGTTGGATTACATGGGTTAGAGTTGAACTACCCCGCCATTGATAAATAAGCTTACTTTGTATATAAGGTAGTCAAGTATTTTAGGCTCTATCTCCTCAAATATCACACGATCATATATGTGCCTCATCTAGCATTCAAAACATTCTTTGTGCAACAGTATCTAGGTGAGAAGAGGGGAAAGTATATGACCTCTTTGCAAGAATATGATCTAGAGTTTAAACTAGTTCATACTATTAAAGGTCATGACCTCTTTCCAAGAATATGATCTGGAGTTTAAACTAGTTCATACTATTAAGGGTCATGACCTCTTTCAACTCACAGCAAAAGCTAGATATGTTGTAAAAAAATATCTTTCAGGATGGGAGAAGGAAATAGAGATGTATAATGTTGAACAACTTCCCTAGACATGCCTTACAATGCCATGGTATTTAGATATATGACAATGTGTAGAGCATGGAACCCTTCCCACACATTTATCGAACAAACAAAAGAGGGAAATTCACCATAATGCTCTATATAATCAACTTGTTCATTGAGCTATTTTTAAAAATCACCACAATGGTGTCTTGCTAAGATTCCTAGAGCCTCAAGACAAGGAGAAGGTGTTAAGAGGTTTTCACTATGGACCAACAGGTGGACATTATTCAGGTGATACAACTGCACCTAAAGTAATGAGGGTCGGTAATTATTGCCCCACCTTATTTAAGAGCACTCATGGTTATGCCCAAAAATTCCCATCTTGTCATAGATGTGTCGGTCAAGACCAAACGTTAGTTGCCTCACTGCTACCGGTAGTAGTTGAGGAGCCATTCCAAGAGTGGGGACTAGATTTTATTGGAGAAATATTTCCGTATTTTTCCAATAAGCACCGACATATTTTAACAGTGATAAATTATTTCACTCGGTGGACTGAAACAATTCCTTGAAGATAACTCAATGGCCGAGAATTCATCCAATTCATAAAGCATAACATTATTACCAGGTTTGGCATTCCAACTCCTCCTATATTTGAAAATGTAACCTATTTTCCTTCGTTGAAAATTTATGATATTTCATTAGGAAATGGTATCGTATTAAAACATACATCATATTATTACCCACGGGGAAATGGTTTAGCAAAATTAACAAACAAGAATCTCATTTTTGTAATTAAAAAAAAAAAATTCTTCTCAAAAAAAAGAAACTAGCACAATTCTTTGGTAAATTCATTATGGGTTGACCATGTGACTCCTAAAGCCTCTCTTGAAACCTCACCATACTTATTAGTATACGATAAGGACTTTATCCTGCCACCTAACCTAGATCTCGCACCCTTACAACTCTCTTAAGACTCCCAAGGAAATCCATGCCTTCTGGTTCAAAACATGATAGATACCTTTCTTGAACTTGAGGAAGAGAGCCTCAAATCTAAAGAAATATTTGTCATACACCAAAATCATATCAGGAGTTGGTTCGATAGAAATCTATTGGGACTAAGAGTTTTAATGTGGGTGACTTAGTATTAAAGTGGGATAAATCCCACGAAGAGAAAGGGAAACACAAGTGGTTCAAATGGATAGGCCCTTATATCATTGAAGAGGAAGTTGGCCATAATTCCTTCAACCTAAAATATTTAGATGGGAGTAATGTCCCTCTTCCTAATAATGGCCAATATTTGAAGCATTATTTTCAGTAGCAACTCTAAGTTGTGTTTCCTATACAATTTTTTTCTTTATCATTTACTATGCATCTTATGTTTGTCTTCTCAAGTCATGTCTTGTCTTGTTTTTGTTTTTGGTCGTTATACATAAATAAGACCTTCTGTGAAATACTGCATGGCTCAAAAAGGGATTTTTTGTGGAGTAAAGATGAAATGTGACAACCACAACACTTGATTATCTATTAGTTCTTCTTCTTTGTTTGGGAAGATGCCATAGGTTGAGATAAGTCTATATCGAAAATACAAGCCTTTTAAGAAGAAAACCTTGAGAGAACCTGTAAGACCCACATCGTTTCTAGTATCCCAACTCCTAAACTTGTTTTTGAATATGCTCAATGTTTTTACATGCTTATCTAACTTAGTAAACAAAGGATAAGGGGAAAATCTAAATCAAGAAAACTAATATTAGAGGTTATATTAATACTTCTCTGGAGGGTCAGCCTCTTATACTCTCAATAAGTTAGGATCCCTCTTCTTCCCACTGAAATAATAAGTTCCAAAGCATAATTAGATTAAATAAATAAATAAAGAGTGAAGTAAGAGAAACACTTCTTGCACAGGGAGGAGAAAGAAGTGACTCCGTCGGGGTATTGTTCATGCTCGGTGGTAGAAAATAAATGTTTGTGATCCTATAGTAACTTTGTATATATTACCCTTTCCTATTTTGAAACAACCGTGATATGGCATAGCCTTTTGTGTGTTAAAACAAGGAGAGGAATGTAAGGTGCTATGTATAAAACTCAGTCAAAAGGGGAAGTCAACGAATTTGGATTGGTTAATCAATAATTCCTGAAGGGATAAACCTTTATCTAAAAAAGTTATTCCTAGGAAGATAAGTTGAAGTTCACCCAGTGTATCACTAAGTTTTGTTGCCACTACAACACCCTCCAAAACTTCACTACATTTAAATTTTCTAGTGTACCCGACTATCATATCAAGTTTCTATTTGATTGTCAAGTGTTGTTTCAAGTCATTTCACATGTTGTAAGTGGTTTTGATCATACCTACATGTGGTTGCAATGCTTAGAACATTTCTGGTGCACTTCATGGTGATAATATCTTTGCTTGTTGTAAAACAACACTTTTGGTCACAGTCACAGATACTTAGTATATTGTACTTAGGAAGTGTTTTTAAATTGGTGTTTTCATGTATATTTCTCAGTATTTGATCCTGTCTAAGTTTTTCTGATGTGTTTCTACGTGTGGCACTTGATTTTACTCTTAACGCATAATTCTTCCCTTGCCCTAACATTCTAGACTTAGAAGAAAACATTGAAATTTCCCATAAGATTGAATAAACAAGTTACAACATTGTCACCTCTCAATAAAGTCCATGTAATTAGTTACTATGAGTCCAATTCATTAGTGTTAGTGACTTGTCATGTTTCCACCTCATTATGCTATGGAAATTGTGATGTGATTATGTAATTATTGTAAAGAAAAGGAAGTGGAAGTCCAAGAGTCATATATGGACAAAAGGGGCATATGGATAATTCCAAAAGACACATGTAATTCCAAAAGTCATTTGGAAGTATGAGAGTTGTATAGATGTACACAAGTTATTAGAATCTGAAACGTCACATGAGAAACTCAAGAGTCATGAGAATATGGAAGGTATGCCTCTAGTTTTAAAACAAGTCTCATTTATCAAGAAAGATAATTTTCACCTTGGGTTCTTCGATAAGGAAGTGCCCCCAAAAGGAAAATTTTAATAATATTTCCTTGTAAAATATTGTAATTTCACATTCAACATGGATTTTTCATTAGCCATAATTATAAGTTATGTTAATTTATAGTTTTTTTTCCCTAAAAGGCAACCCTTGGTTTAAATGAGTGGATTTTTTCTAGGTATTGTTCTATGAAAACAATAAATGTGCTATAGGTTGTATCCCATTAGTTTGCTGGATAAAAAAAGGAAGGAATGGTTCTTTATCTATGGACATAACCTAAACTGGGTGAACCACATTTTTTATTTATTTATTTATTCAATTATTAATAACAAGAAGTAGAAGGCCAAACTTGAGTAGTGCAGAACCATGCAGAGGAGTATCCTGAATAAAGCTCAAAATCCTTGTACCACTAAGATAGATTCCTAACATTAATTCCTAGGCTTTCATGTTGACTAGTTTTTTGGTCTCCTTGCCCACAGTTCCTCTATCTAGGGGTAGATGTCGTGGTTTAAGAGCATATGTGTTATTCAATTTCCATTGTTTTTCTACACAACAAGATTCTACCCACTTCACTACATTATAGCCACATCCTTGTCCTTTCATAACCATAATTTCCACCTTGAACTCATTATCGAGTTATCACTGATGTCGATGTACTTTCTAGAGCACTTGCACATTCTCTTGCAACACGATGAAGTACTTGTTATGTCTGAGTTGAAGATGTGGGCGGTGGTGTTACCGCGAAAAGTGTCCACTCGGATGCTGCTATTCCCACTAAGGTTGGTGTCTATCTTAGAAACAAACAAGTAAAGTCTACTATTGTTTTCTTTTATGAAAATAGACAAGAGGAGAACCAAGAAGACAAACCTTAGTCTTGCGCTTGATTTCCTCTCCTTTTTGATAGAGCTTCGCCACTTCTTCTTCATCGACCCAGCTTCAAAGAGAACCTGTGGAATCACAACAACATACT
Source organism: Pinus taeda (assembly GCA_000404065.3). Classification (NCBI taxonomy): domain Eukaryota; kingdom Viridiplantae; phylum Streptophyta; class Pinopsida; order Pinales; family Pinaceae; genus Pinus; species Pinus taeda. The sequence goes on along the minus strand of APFE030252942.1, from coordinate 2,791 downwards.
ACTATCTAAGAAGCAAAGATCTATATTCATAAATAACACAGGACCAGATGTGTGTTAACCATATAAATGAATATATAAACAAGTACACAAGAATATGGAAGAAAACTAGAATAGCTTTATTAAGATGAAAAGTAGCAAGAGGATTACAACCATATGTTCTGACCCATCATCATTCTCCAGCTAGGAAGCCCTTCTTCACCTCAAGCAAAGCTTAGATCACCCAACACTATGAATGTACACCAGAAAACCAACAACACTTCTCTATAAGATACAAAATTCCAGCCTCTGGATCTCTGTGATGAGGGATCCATATATAGATAATTACAGAGAGGTGAGTCATCTTCTGGGATCTTGATTAGTGTCCTCTCTCTGATAGTTCCTGCTTCCACTTGGAGAATGATGATCTCTTACTCGTCCCTGGTCGAAAATGGAGAGGCAAGTGTCAGAGGGGAAGCTT